>PVJH01023345.1:0-34983 GCA_004026705.1 Nesogale talazaci | reverse complement strand
GACTGCTACGCAATCTGAAGAACCTTTATTAAATAAAAATACCCAAACCTGAAGCTACTGTGTCTTGACAGTCTCCACTGGGGTCTACACACTTCTGAACACAGGATTTCCATCTCTTTAACCCAGCATTTCCCAAGGTGGGGGTTGGTGCCTCCTGGGGGCCCTAGAATGAGCCAGGAGCTACCAAAACGAACATCTACACTTTACCCAGGATAAGGGGCTCCAGGAAAGTTTCAATGGCCAGGGGGTACTGAGGATTTTTTTTTTTTTTTTTTTTTACAGAGAAGGGGGTGAGGGGCGGTAGGCCAAATAAGTCTGGGAAGTTGTGCTCTAACTCTTTCCCTAAGGATTCGAAGCTCTTCCATGTACACCACAGGGTTACAGCTCTGGCCACCTTGAAGGGCTCAAATTTTCTGCAAGACAAAAAGAAGTCTAAAGGAAAATATTAAAAAAAAAAAAGAAGTCTGAAAGGCTAAGATCAGAACCAGATCAGCTTTCTCACTTATCCAGGACCACCCTTGTGACCCTGAAGAATGAGCAGGTGATTGTTGCGATGGAAAAAAAAAACAAAAACAAAGTCCACTTTGTTGGCCTTCTCTCACCAATGCAAGCTCCCATGTTCTGAACATGTGTTCATAGCCCTGTGTTGGTTCTGTGGTCTTTGAGATAAGTCTGTCAACACTACTCCTTTAGGATTTCCCCCAAACAGTGGGCACAACCTTCCTGCCTTAAGTTTAATGGCCCGCAGCAGGACCCATCGGAGGCCACTGTTCTGCTTGGACCCTGTTTTCTGAAGGTGCCCTCCGAGACGAAGACCAGAGTGTTACTGGGAGAACTTGTTTCCTGCAGCCTTGCTTTCTGTTTGTGCCATTAGGACAGCTTGCACTGCTTCCCGTAGAAGACCAGAGAGCTGGAATGGCTGACGTGGTTGCATTCTCTTAGGTACAGTGATTCTGGGTATTTCCTTCCATTTTCTCACAGAATCTTCATTATTGTAATATGGTGCTGACTGTTTTCTGGAGTCCTTCCAGCTTGACAAGTGTTGAGTGTGTCATTCCTTTTCGGTTTTCTAATTTCGGACCTTTTCAGAGTTCTTCGTAACACTCTACTTGGTGTTCTTGAGGCACCTTTTGGATTTTCCTGTTCAGCAGTTTTACACTTGCTTTAGCTGCCCTCCATGTCTGTCACAGCAAGGTCCCGTCTCTTCTGACATCCACTTTGGTCTGTTCTTCATTTATAATGACCTTGTCATCCCACAACTCCTGTGGCCTTTGGTCATTACTGTCGCTAGTGTGAGCGATGTCAAGTCTGTTCTCACGCTATTCTCTGCATTCAGGTCTGATACACTCCAGGTTGTATTTGCGCTCATTCCCCTTCAACCTGAAGCTGCACTGAGTACTGACGCTCTGTTCCACAGTTGGCCTTTGGCCTTTTGCGACTGGTGGTACTGGTGGGCGTACCTATCTTCTCCCAGATGATGTCAATTTGAATCTGTTTGCATTCCATCTGGTGAGAGCCACGTGCACAGCCCCCTTTTATCTTTTGGGGCAAAGATATTTGTTAGGAAGCCACTGGTCTTACAAAATCCTATCATGTGATCTCCAGCTTCATTTCTAGCCAAGGTCATATCATATTTTCCAATTGCTGAGCCCTCCTCTTTGCTTCCAACTTTCCCATTCTACGCGCCAGTAATTACCAAGGCAGCTTGAGTGCATGCTTGCTCAACGTCAGACTGGAGAACTTGGCACACTTTCAAATTCTTCACTACTGGCTTAAGGGGTGTTGCCCACATTTGATGAAGAGCTGTTGTGTGAGCTGGGCTAGCGTGAAGGTGAATAGACATTATCCAACCACGGGTGACACTGTACTTAAAAGCCAGATCATGAGATGCTCTTTTGGATGTTGCATATGACACTACTACTCTTTAAAAAAATTTTTTTATATATTTTAGGCATCACTGCCCTCTGGTGGTAGCAGTAGGAGGCCCAGCCTTACCTGCTGTGAGCTGGAATTGAACCTTCATCTCAGTGGGCCGCAGTCCTGCGCACAACCACTCCTCCACCAGGGCTCAGCCCTCTTTTTTATTTTTTAATTTGAATTTTTTTTTAACTCTACACCTCTTGAATTTGTCTTTCCTGGCATAGAAAATCATGATGGCCAAGTTAAAAATAGCCAATACCAGTCTATTTCAGCTCTCTGGTGCCTAGACTATAAATCTTTATGTGCTCCATTTCATTTTGAGAACTTCCACTTCTTCTTGAGTCATCCTCCATCGATGCCACATCCGATGATGAAAGGATGGATACAGTTACTTCTTCTCCTCGAGAGTCATGCAAATGAAGGTACCCAAAGCTTTATCCACCCATGTCATTGGGAGAGGCGGCAGCCCCCCTACTCACTCTCATTCTGAGTGGCTTCCCCCCCGAGGGACTCATTGTCCAGGGCTCTATCAAGCAAGGTTCTGTTGCTATTCCTAAGCTTATCAGTGGCTGATCCCATAGGAGTGGACAGTCTACTTCTCCTTCCTAGTCTGGAATTCCCACTGCAACCTGTGGTGACCCTGGGTGACCCTGCTGGTATAAGCTTAGCTTATACAAGCATAGCGTCCACCCTCACAACATGCACGCCAGCACATGACAACAAACTTGACACAAAGGACGATCAACGAATTTTGTTGAGTATACTCAACAGAGTTATCAGGAATGGTCTGAAATTCTAACAACAAAGCCATTAAGAAACAACGACAAAACCATTTTTACTCCACTTACCATACAGGGGTTGACGGTGAGCACACTCTTGAGAAACTGGAAGAGCAAGATGCCAGGCTGCCGTGCTCCTCCGTCCCGGAGGTCAGGCTCGTCGTTTGCAGTGTGCTGAGACCCGAAGCCCCCGATCACCCACAGGTGATACCCTTCAGCACCCCAGCTCTTGAGGGAAAGGGAGGGAGAAGAGGGAGACAGACCGACGTGATGAAATGTTTGTTATCCGTTCCTAGCTTCAAACATTCAAATTCTGAAGACAAAACAGAAACAGCAGCAGCAGCGTTCAGGAGCACCCCGGCGGCCCTGGAAACAGGCCTACCTGAGGCTGACTAGAACCACGCCTGTCCCCGCTGCCCCCGATGCTGCCCGTGCCTGCCTTCTGCAGAGGAGAGAGGACACAGAACACGCCATCCTTACGTCTGAGATCTCAGTCCTGAGAAAAGCCTGCTGCTCTAACTTCTGCCTCTCACGAGCAGGGAAGTCCTTCACAAGGGGAGCCTGGCTGTGGCAGATGGCAGCTTCCCCGACAGACAGCTGTGTACTGAGCCAAGGCCCTGGAGGGAGGGTGTGGGACTGCGTCTTCAGGCCACGGTGCTGGGGCCTGGGCTGAGCGGTCCTCAGGGCATTTGGCACCTTTGCTCAATTGTAATGGCTCAGGTGCAGTGTTCCGGTCTAGCTAATTATAATGTTCTGTGACTAGAATCCAAGAGAGTATTTTTAGGAGGAGTCATTTCTTAACACGGAAGCCAGGATAATAGCAATGGGAGTCTGTCAAAGGCTGCAAACTTCCTAAAGGCATGAGAGGTTCCGTTTTCCCGTGGTAAGGGTGCTCAGGCTTAGCAAAATGCTTAAATTCTGCAGTTTGTGACTGAAACCACAAACACCACGAGGCTGCTAACTGTGGCTATGGGAGCCGTTCAGGATCAGAGACAGGCAGTTATGTAAATGCTGTTTGGTGGGAAGCCCCTTTTACAGTGCGAGCCTTCGGGAGGGGCCTTGGGGACGGGTGGTTGGGAAGCATGAATGTGGGAGACCCAACTTCAGAAATCGCCCCTTCTCTGTGGCAGGTGGGAAAGGAGAGATGAGCATCGCAGCCTCATTTTCAAGCTTGAATCCCAAGGAGTTCCTTTAAGAACATGTTATTTCTGTAAGGACAGAGGTCACCTCATTGTTTGCTACAGAAACTCTGGAAAACTGGTGGTAAATTAAAATTCAGAACAGTGACTGTGAGGTGTCTCAGGCATACATGGTGGAGGGTTCTAGCACCACGCTCAAGAACAGAGCGTGAGTGCTGAGGAGAAGCAGCAGCGTGCCCTTGCTGTGTGTGTCGGGGAGAGGCAGTGAGGCGGGGCCAGTGCGAGGCCTCACATGGAAGGAGCAGTGTGCTTTGGACAGAGAAAGCCTCCAGTGGAATGGTCATCACTTTCACCAACGTGATGGTGGCTTGCTAGGCACATCTAAGCAAAACCAAAATTAATGACAGTCGATAGGGCAGCTCCTCATTTCTGAAGACAACCCCTCACAGAAAAGCAAGGAAAGCAAGAGTCAACCTGGTCGCAGTAAAGCATCGAGGAAACCCACAATATCCCTGTGGTTCCCTGAGGCTTCCTAACCCCCCACACTCATGACCCCAGTTCTGCCTTTCACTGCAGGCTAACCAGAGCTTGTGCACAGGGACAGAGAAGATCCATGGAATCCAGGTACAGGGAAGGGAATAGTGATACCAGAAGGGGAGGAGAAGGTGGGCAAAGGAGGAGGGGGGAAACTGATGGCAATGATCCACACTGAACAACCACCCACCACCCGCTAGGGGGACGAACAACAGAAACTGTGGGGGCAAGGGAGACAGTGGTCAGTGTAAGATATGAAAATAAGAATTTACAATTTATCAAGGGGCCATGAAGGGTGGGGGAGGGAAAAAAGAGGAGCTGATACCAAGGACTCAACAGTGGGTAAATGTCTAGAAAGGAAAGGGTGCAACATATGTATAAACGTGCTCGATACAATCGATGTATGGATTGTTATAAGAACTGTAAGAGCCCCCAATAAAATGATCTTTTAATTAAAAAACAAACTTCTATCAAACCAAGCTCTGCATAAGAGTCCATCTCTCTTATTTAAGAGAAACTGAAATAACTCTGTGACATCATAGACCAACATGAGAAAAAGGGAAGAACAAGTTCCTCAATGTGTTTTACAAAAACAGAAAGTGCTCACCATAGAACTGATCCGAAGGGGCTCCTTTTTGGTGCCATCAGAGCTGTAACTGAAAGAGAACAGGGCGGATGTCAGAGCTTCTGACGCCATGTGTCCAAGACACAGAGAAGGTGGGACCCCTGCCACCCGGGCTGAGTCTGCGGGACAGAGTAGATGTGCCCGCGGTCCCCACAGCTGCGGCCCTCTAAGGGGGCCTCGGCCACGTCCTTCTCCCGCAGAGTGCAGGTGCCTTCCCATGGCTGGTTTCCGTTAGCAGTCGAGTATCTAGCCACTGCGGCACCAGGAAGCCTTGTATTACACCAGACGCACATGAATATGTGGCTTTATTTTTTAAAAATCGAATTGAAGGTGCTCCTTCCAAACAGGTGCATGATAATGCAGGGATTACCAGGTAGTTGGCCTCATGTCAGGCGTGGAAATGAGCCAACTTGTGCAGCCTCCGTGACTTCTGGACCAGGGCCTGCAGCCTGGGAAGCTAGGCTTACTCCAGCAGGGTTGCGGGTCAGAGAATACAGAAAGTGGCCGAGATCCCAACCTATTACCAAGAACCTGTAACTTTCCACCTACAAACAGTTCTGTGTGGACAGGCCACCTCCTTTCCCACTGAACGATAAGCAACTGGAGTCCAACATGCTGTCACAGGGACAGCAGGGCTTCCATAAACACACCTTATTCAATTAACCGTCAGCTTTCAGCAGACGGGCATTTGGAAAATCAATACACCCCTGAACTTCAGGAATTATTTTGGGGTAAGTGTCAAGCGAAGTAAAAGGGTAGCTTTACGCCACAAACGTGTGTGTGCGCGTTTACTGACAGGGCTCGCCAGGTCGCTGGTCTCGGACTGGTGGCAGCTCACTCACGCAAAGTCTCCCCCGAGTGTACAGACGAGCTGGGCTCCAAACACGCTCCATAAGGACAGGCCTCCGCACTCCCAGGTCACCGTGACCACACTGCTGTCCGGAGACCAGCGGATCAGCTTGACAGCTCCAGTTTTGTTCCAAATGTCTGGTAAGGAATCGTAAAAGGGAGTCAAACTCAACGACTGCTTCAGGGATCGCTAGCATTTTTCCGTCTACAACCTCATTAGGAACAGAAAGGCACGGCTTCATTTAGACCTGGAAGAAGCATAGTCAGAAGACTCCTTAAAGGCGAAGATGGCGTCTCACGGACTTTGGACATGTTGTCAGGAGAGGCGGGTCCCTGGAGAAGACCATCAGTGCTTGGTAAAGTGGAGGGGCAGGGAACAAGGGGAAGGGCCTCAGTGAGATGGACGGACGCAGTGGCCACAACCTCGAGGATGGAGAGGGCGAAATGACAGGATAGAGGGCATGTCACAAGAGCCTCCCTACCGACTCATAAATCCTTAGCCAACTGGAATTCCATTTAAGAGGCAACATGTGACCCGTGAACCATTTATGTGAAAATCTGCATTTTCACAACATTACAACACAACATTAAAATCACAACATTAAAATATTGAATTACAAAAAGCGGAGGGGTTGCTCACCCGGATACTGCTTTGCAGTCAGCTCCAGTTTATGAGAGAGCAGCATGGCGCCCGTGGTGTTATCGATGGTGTAAACCTGCACAGCACCACTGTGGGGGCAAACAGAGTTTAAGAAGACGAACTGGTGATGGTGTGTGTGTGTGTGTGTGTGTGTGTGTGTGTCTGAGTAAAGGCACACAATATAAACGTATTGCAAGGCAGCATCGTACTTGGCTGGTACAAGCTTAAAGGGCAACAGCACAGAACCCCTTTGTGAACAGTCTGCAGTCATCTCATCCATTTGAACAAATGCTTCTCTCCCATCTCAGCCTGCGGGCTGTGCTGGGGCCAGTGGATGCGGCCAACAGCACAGAGAGTCTCAAAGGCGGCAGCTTCCTTCCGGGACCCTCTCTCGGGTGAAGCCAGCCCCATGACTGGGCTTGGACGTGGGCTCCTGTGTGCCTCAGTCAAGCCCTGAGGCGAAGGCAGCCTTGCGGGAGCGCTGGACTCACCGGAGACCTGGGGCCAGGACCCCCCACCTCCTACCTGCAGCAAAACAAATCCTGACTCTCAAAACCAAAATCCTAATAGTTTATTGCTTGACAGCTTACTTCAAACCCCGCACGCAGGGGCGTGCACGCAGGGAGAGGTGATGTGCAGGAGAGAAGGGCTCAGAATTTGAGTCTGAGCCTCAAAACACTTGGAACATGGGTTTCTGCGCACTCCTCGTTCACTTTTCCTACTGGCTCAAATGCCATGTCACTTAAAAAGCTAAATGAAAGACGCAACACGAATGCACATAGTTCTCTATAGTAGCATAGGATGATCCCATTGGGAAACAAAAAAGAGTGCATGAAATTGAGTAACCTTCTCAGAAAAGTGTCAGTGAGTGGGCTGGGTAGGGTGGAGAGGAGAGGAGAGGTGCACTAAAGACTGACCTACAGATGCTCTGAGGACATCTGTCAACCTGGCCACGTGCTCTGCAGTTTTCCCGCCTCGCACAGAGCAGGTGGGGTAGGGTGGGAAATGGGCCAGTGTTATTAAGTACCCACTCCCTGTGAGCCACCAAGACACTATTAATTAGGCCTTTGAGAGAACTCCTGCATACGAGGAAGGCTTCCAAAAGTCCATGCAAAACTAGAATGAACACACTAAGGCATTCTTCTCAGGACCTTTTGAAGCCCTCTCTTATGTGCTAACACAGATACACAGAGCCAGGCAAAAGCACCTCTGATCACAGCAGCACCAAACCCAGCCCACGCCCATGCCCATGCCAATGGCAGAGTGGGTACTTAGGGTGGATCTGCTCACCGGGCTTGAATTACAAATCAATCCAAACCAATGAACGCACGCAACTGCTGGACAACCCCACCAATGCTGGGCTCACATAAACAAGAGACCAAGTATAGAATATAAAGGTCAAAAGTAGGCAAAGGTTAGCTATAACCTCCAGGAATGCACACATAGGTAGTAAAATCACAGAAACCAGCAAGTGGTTGGTTCCCACAAAGGACAGAGATGTGGTTTTCTTTCCGAGGGTTGAAGGGGCAGAGGAGGTACTTTGAGGTGCGTGGCCTAGGGGTGGGCTTCTGGCAGTTCTATTTCCAGATCTAGTTATATTTCCACAACAATTTTTTGTTATAGTGGATTGTGTACCTTTCTACATAATTTTATTTCACAGTACAATAACTGAGGGTCGTACACTTTAGGCCAAGACATCTGAACAGACATGTGAAAGACCCAAATTTCTAAAAAAAACTGACTTAGGAAGGGATAGAAAATATAAATCCTCTTACAGCTATTTTTTTTTAAAGGTATCCATTTAGTAGTCTAAAACACTCCCTCCCACCCAAGAGCATTCAAGGCCAAGATGACTTCAATGACAAATTCTATCATGTATAAAAAAGAACAAAAAGCAGCGAGAGGAAGCCCCAGTTTACATGAGGCAAACAACCGTCGTGTAAAACCACATGGGGAGAGCGGTGAAAAGCAGAGCCTAGGCAAGATGCCCTCATGAACACGGATCAGAACGTGACCAGACCGTGACCAAGGCAAAAAGAGTCAACAGATAGAGACGTTTCCCATGAACTTCTTGAAGCCCCTTTGAATCTCTCTCGCATGATTTGACAGGTGGAAATAAAAGCCAGAAGTCCTCTCAATTACCTTGCACAACCAAATGCCATGAGTCGGTACTTGTTATTTACAGCCACACAGGTGCCGTCAACCACGTCCTGGGGCCACACGCCATGAAGCTGCTGTCAACGGCAAGGAGAGGTCACTCAGGAGGGCAGGATGGAGACCAGCGGGGCAGAGAAATGACCAAGCACCAGGTCAAGGGTCGAAAAGCGCTGCCTCTGCACATGCTGGTCAGCGGGGCTCAACTCCGCCGGGAAGGGCAGGAACTGCTGTTTTGATCAAACAGGCCTCAGAGCATGGTCTAGTCGCATTACTTGTATGTGCAGTTTTGATTTACACGGATTGAACAACAACCTCTAAAATCCTAAGTTAGGATAATAGGATACGTGTGTGAAGAGAACATGCATGCAGGGTTGGTCGGTCAGCCCTACCTCGGCAGTGAATCTGCTTGACACGGGGGTGATAAAGCCCACTCTGCCGTCATGGAACACGACGGCAAACCCGTCCAGCGTGGCACAGTATTCCATATCTCTGATGTACACACCTGCAAAGCCCAGGGATGAACCTGCCGAAGAGAAAACACATGCCTCTCTCTTACAACCTGTTTACACACCCTGTGAAGACAGTTTGAAGGGCAGCCATTACAATCGCACAGCACTGAATAATTGAAAGCTCCTTTCCTCCTCACAGACAGAGAGGAAAGGGCAGATGTGAGTGATCTCAACCAGCAGCTACTAGGTGCTCCCCAAGGGTTATCACCTCTGGATGACTGCAGGTCTACGGAGAAGGGCACTGTGCAGAGACTGATGGCTCTCCTTCCGTTGGTCATGCCTTCCCAGTGAATGAGATGAAGAAGTCCATCAGAAGTAGCTACCAGGAGATCTTCGAGCACAGACTGTAGACTGTGGAAAAAACGAGATGCAGGAGTCAAAATTCACTCTGCAAAGAGGAGAAAGCATCCTTAGCCACGAGTAGGGATACAATTGCTGTGGAGAACACTTACACACAGGAGAATATGAAAACCATTTACAAAACCTCTCTATTTATCTGAAATTTACTGGTGTGGCAATTTTTTAAAATTTCAATCTAGAACTACAGATGCTAGAAGAAATGAAGGATTATGTGCTGTTGAAGGTACACACTTGATGCAGAGAGTTAGAGATAAGAAACAGCAAGTTAGCAGTAGAACACATGGTGGCAGACTGAAAGAGAAACTGTAAGAAAAGCCTAGAACAAAAAGCCAGGATGACTGGGTGAATTCAACCAGAGGGCAGAGCGACCCTGTGGCATTGCCAAAGCTGTGCTAGTCAATGTGGTGGCCACTAGCCATATGTAGTAACTGTGCCTCGAAGAGCAACTACAGTTGCTCTAAGAATGGAGCTAAAGGGTTTTCTTGTTTTGCTTTAATTGATTTAGATTTAAATAGGCTCATGTGACTTGTAATTATGCTGGAGAGCATTCATAGGTTCCCTAAACTTATTAGGTCTTCCTCCGCCCCCTTAAAAAAACCCCAAATAAAACATTCAGTGCTCCTCTGGCAATTAAACCCTTTTGTATTCTAGCCCCTTAATCTGGCATAAGGTATAGGTATCTGCTTTTGCAGCCATCCCTGGTATCATTTCATTCCCCACCACGACCCTACCCAGATTTCAGCTTCCCACTTTGGGAATCACTGCCAAGATCCATGTGTTTCCCTCATTGCGCTTCACGTTATTCGTTGACTCAACAAACTTGTATTGAGGCCATCCTTTGCGACAGGTCCGATACTCTGTGCTGGAGATTCAAAGGCGAGTAAAACATAGCCCTTGGTCCTCTTAGGAGCCCCTCATTCATGGAGTAAAAAATAGCTATGCAGCATGACCTCAGCAGTCAGCACCATTTGCAAAGATCACTCACACGGGCTTGCCCACTAATGGGAGGCAATGGCTCAGGGTGAGTTTCAGGTGAATGTGCTGCTGAACCTGTGACAGGACAGGAGAGGTGACAAAACCCAAAATGAAACTGCACGGGTCCAGAAGTGGACCCAGAGTGGAGACAGAACCGGGACAAGCCCGAACACTGGCTTCAAGAAAACAGAAGGAGTAAGGCGGACTTTTGGGGAGGAGGGGAGAGAGTGTTAGTGCTATAAGTACTTCACATGTAAAAACGAATGCTGCATCACGGGTTTCTCCCTCATTTAAGGAATAATATATCTTAGAAATATTTTAATTCTTAGTGGGGAAGACACCTTTAGTGTTTTAATTTTTAAACTAAAATCTCGGCACTTTGGACAGCTGATTGATAATTGAGCTTTGCTCTCAATTATGAAAGTACTAAAAGGATTAGAATCAGATGTTCCCATACCCAGTTCTTTCTCTTAAATGTCACACTTGGATGCAATTAAGTTCCCAGTTTATAGAAAGTTTAAAAAGAAAAAAAAATCACGCTTTGAAGTATTACGTCTTTTTTCCATTTCAAGTGCCTCCTTTGGCGACAGCGTGTATGTGGATCATGTCAGGTGAGCTGAGGATGGAGAGCTGATCTCTCTGTAACTCGATGTCTAGAGTGGAGTCAGTGGGGACAGGCCCTGGGGGAGGGGCCGAGACCTCCAATGTGCTGGCATCAGACCAGACTCTCCCCCAGAACCTCCCTCCCCTCCCCACCGAGGAGGAGTTCTGCTGGGGAAGCAAGAGTAGTTCCAAGTGGGCCGCCCCTCTGACGGGCAGAAATGCAGGACAACGAGCCACTGCTCATGCCTCAGGATCAACATTCAGAGAAGAAAGTCAAAGGGGCACATAGTTTGGTGTCTTGTAAATGTGCCGCCGGGAGTCCTCACACTGCAGCGTGAGAAGACCCTTCTTTCATCTGGCCTCTACTTGTCTAAGGTGATTTTGGTTCCTATGGTACCATACCAATGTTCAACACCAGAGTAGGGTGTTTAAAAGTTTGCAGTGATGGTTAGTCTTTTGAGACACTTAGACACCATTTTATATAGAGAAAATAGGTCTCAAGTCTTTTTCAGGGGATAAGGAAAAGCTTAGTGAAAGATGTCAAAGTCCAACTCCAAGGAAAAAGGGGGGAAAAACCAAACAGGCTTTCACTCACAGCTGCGCCTGCACGGCACACTGGCCTGGGTGAGGCCTGACAACAGGCGCTGGATGGAGCACACAGACCTGTGCCCTCCCCGGAGAGCTGACTGGCAGCAAAGGAGCATGGGACAAGGAACAGTAGGAATAACACCTCTCAGCTCGAAGGGGCGGAAGAGTCTCAAGGGAAAGGTGCTGAAAACACACACCACGGTGACAGCTGACAGGTAAGCTGGACCTTCTAAAAAGCAGAGCAGGACAACGCAGGTGGACTAGGAAAGACAGACCAGGCCTTACAAAGGCAAGGGGAAGCTGGGAACCGAGGAAGCTCCTGCATGGAACCGAGGGGCCTCACAGACGAGGACGTCTGCGCTCTGCACTACGGCGTCATTATTGTTAGTACACTGTCACAGCTGAGCGTAAAAGAACCAGATTTGTTGCTGCTGCTGTTAAAGAAGGCCCGTCTGGCAAAAAATGACAGAGAATGGGGGGAGGGGGGAGGGGGTCACCGGTAGGAAACCAGGCAGTCGAAGAAGCAAGAAGAAAGAAGCCTGGACTGAGGCAATGGCAACGACATTTTTTACTGATGGACATGAAGATGCTTTTGAGAACCAGGGGAAAAGCTGGATTACGCAAATGAACGTGGAAAGTGAACGTGAAGGAAAACAGACCAGCGAGTCCCTGGTTTCCAGGTGGAGCTACTGATCACTGTGGCACCAATATCCAAGATTGTGGATAAAGAACAGGTTCAGGTAGTCTGTGTGAATTTAGGCAAACCTCAGATACTTGTAGGCATCAGAGCAAGCCCAGGGATGGAGACAGGCTTCATCAGCTGCCTGTAAAGTCTTCTCAAACCCTTGGCGGATGCTTGAACTATCTATGACTGGGCTGAGACTCCAGACAATGTTGGGACATCACCGATGGATGGCTGAATGCACTGGGGCGTCAGCCGCTGCCCGTTTCAGGGAGACGAGTTTGAAGCCAGAGTCCCACGAAGTTAAGAGGGAAGACCTCAGACGGTCTACTTCAGCTGCAGAAGGGCTCCAATCGTAGGGGTAGAGACTACGCGCCACACCACTGCCCTGAAGCAGACCCGGCCTACTGGGCCAGAGATTAGGTCTTCATGGAGCTAGAGGTGTCAGACAGTAAATGAACTGCTATGTCGGTGAAACACAATCCTTCCCCAGTTCACAGAATTCCGTTCCTACAGCATTATCATTCCCATGGTGCAACTAACGAAACAGAAAGTCAACCAGATGTGTGATAAATAGGCAGATGTGATCAGTCAAAATCCAACCAATATAAATAGGATGATCGAGAGTCCTGATATTGCGATCCATTGGCAACTTTGAAAGGCCCATGGTAAATAATATAATAAGAAATCTACAGGAAAAATCATATTCCTCTTTTCATTTAATTGAAAGTAAGCGAACTTGTTAAAACAAAGGCCTGATCTCAGTTCATAAAGAACTGACTTGCCCCACCCAGTCAGCTAGCTGGCTGCCGTTGGCATTGATTCCAACCCAATGTGTTTGGAGCAGACGTGTCCTCCGTAGGGGTTTCACCTGTGTCCGGCGCCTTCCAGTCCAGACATGCTTGACCTGGCTGCAGTTACGTAGCCTGAACTGTTACAGTTTGTTGCCTGAGGTTTGTAGCTTGTTACCGCTATAACTTTAAACAGCCTTGGCCTTTGAAGCTTGACTTGCAGCTTTGTGATTGGTTGCTATAAGTTGCTCGCTTCACTCCTGTATACCCCTATTAGTATACGGACCAAGTTGAGGACTACAGGTCCTTTTGCGTGTGCCTTTTTTCCCCTTATTTGGCACTCGTCCAGGATTGGCTCCCTGTTCACTTTATCTCATTAGCATAAGCTGTGACCTTTACTCCTGACCCTTGGCTATATATACCCTGAGTTTTGCCCCAATAAACGAGATTTGATCAGAATCCTGTCTTGTCTCCGTTTCTCGCGTCTCCTGTCCCCCAAATTCCCGCTCCTCCTTCCAGGACTTGCGAATTACGGACCCGCAGGCCGGGACACACCTGGCCTTTCTTCTGTAGTGCTTGCAGCCAGACCTGACCCTCCAGACTCTTGGTTAGCAGCTGAGGTAAATGCTAACAACCATTTGCACTCCTGGGATCCATCCCACACTGTACCTATGTGCTTCGTCCCTGGAGCCATAGGATGGGACTCACTGCAGCCCTGCGGAGGCTCTCCGAGACTGTAAACCTTGACGGTGGCAGGCAGGTCCCACTTCTCCAAAAGAACCAGTGGTGGGTTTGAACCACTGACTGTCCTGTTGGCAGCCTAATGCTTCACCAACAGCACAGCACCACCAAGACCCCCTTCCCTGAGACTCCGCGGTCAGTCTGACACTGTGCGCCCTTCAGGGCTGGGTTGGGGGCGAATCAATTGTGGTGTCTGAGAGTTAGAAACAGGGCAAGAGTTAGAAGCAGGGCATGTAAGAGTTTTGATTCTTAGTTATGTTGCCACTTTTTACCTTCAAAATATTCACTAATCTAATCTAATAACAGTTTGGATGGTTAGCATGAACTGTCTAGTCTTTCTTCAATAAAAAGTTAAAAGCTGGCTACTCTTGCTACTATAAGAAATAGTGGATTCCAGCTTCACGGAGCAAAGGCTGGGCCTCCTACTCTCACCACCTGAGGGCGGTGACCCCCCCCCCCACCCCCGGCCACAAAAAAAGAAAGAAATAGTGAACCTGCTATGGTGAATTCTTTTTTTATGTTCTGGAAGCAGAAAGGAAAGTTTGGCTATAAGACTTAGATATCTGTACGTATATACATAAATATAAATATATGGCTTCTCGGTTATCTCCAACAGCATTTCCAGCCAGCATGTGTTACAGTCATTGATAACATTAAATTACTCTGAATACAGTTTTAAAAATTATTTTTTGAGAAACTTTACAGATCTAAATTTAGAGATTAAATTTTAGTATGTTTAATATGGATCTAAACTTCACACTATTTAAATTTAGAGATCAAAGACTAGCACCTGACAGTGTAAACTTCTCCACACTGGCAGTCCTTTCTCAAGGGCTCCGTTCCTCTGACCTATTCCCATGCACAATGCTGTTCCCACCTCCAGGGGGAGCTACAGAGTCAGACCTCTGCACATGCTCAGACCATCAAAGTGGCTTTCACATTAATTGACATTTGTGAAAAGGATGTCTATGTGGAGAAGTGAAATCTGAGGTGACAGGAAGTTCTGGGCGAGGGTCTGAGCTCGATCTTTAGTGAGACGACCACCCTTACTGTTAGGTGCTATTGAGTCGGCTCTGCACGGAAGCAAACAACAACAACGAGAATGACCTTTTCTAAAGAGAATAAAGCACAAAGGGATGGACTGATCAAGGCAGATCCATGGCCAGTCAATGGCATATTAGTATGTTTAATATGGACCAGTGTCATTCTGTACTGAACACGAAGGATAAATTGGTCAAAGAAAGCCTTTATTAGAATTATGACTGAGAAGATTTTAAAAATTCGCATTACATTCATATACTTCAATATAGTCATAATTCATTCATATGGTTGATACTTACAGAGAACTGACACTACAAAAGTCTTTGTCACTCTGTATCCAGCCCCCAAGTTCTCATCTCTAACTGCTTGGGGAACCTTTCAGAATCGTATGTATTCCAATACCACCACCCTCATGCTAAAAAAACAAAAAGTGACATTGTGAAATGTGCCATGCTTATTTCACCCAACATTTACTTTTTCAATAGTGTCTTCACTCTGTTTATAGTAGCTATTGTTTCTATTATTCTAGATATAAGCACATTTATTTAACTAGCTCCTTACTGTTGGCCATTTAGGCTGTTTCCTATCTTTTGCTATTACAAAGCTAGAATGAAGAAGCCTTGTAAGCATGTCATCTGCAACATGCGTGAGTGTATCTGCAGAATACATTCCATGTAGAAGAAATGCTGGGACACAGCCATAAGTACTTGTAAGAGAGCGGAACCTACTCTTAGCAGCCCACCTTGTAACCAGTATGCCCCCAGGGCTCCCTGGGGTTCGATATAAGGGAGATGAAAAAACCAAACTTATTACATGCTAGCACAGGGTCCTTAAACTGCAGCCCGCTGAGTACATTTATCTGGCCTGCTGAGTGTTTTTGCCACCGCCGCCGCCGCTGTCCTGCTTAGCAGCTGACTTAGCCCGGGCCCACAGAGAATTTGTTCAGTTTTGTTTGTTTTTTACCTATAGTTCAGCCCTTCAACAGTCTAAGAGACAGTGAACTGGCCCCCTGTTTAAAAAGTTTGAGGACCCCTGTGCTAGCCTGAGGGAAAAGGCATAGTTAAGGCTGACCATGCACCTGAAGAGCTTAGCTAATTGGGTGGGCTGGGCTGCTAATCACTGAAATAATGAAAATACAGTGTCCTGTTGGGCTGCTAACTGCAAGGTAAGCAGTTCAAAACCATCAGTCACTCCCCAGGAGAAAGGGGGCTTCCTATTTGTGCAGAGTTACCATCTTGGAAACCCACAGGGGACACAGTTCCACCTGGGCCTTCAAGCTCACTCGGTGGCAGTGAGCTTGAGTTTTGCCACGCACCAGGAAGGCGCTCTGGTAGCACAGGGGTCAAGCAATATACTGCTAACCCAAAAGTCTACCGCGCAAGCCTGCCAGCCTGCTCTCGGCAGGGGACAAAGGAACCCACTTGTGTCTCTAACGATTCACAGCCCTGGAGACCCTGTGGGGCAAACCCCACTCTTGCTAAGTCCCATAAGGTGACTATGAGGAGAAACCGATGCAATGGCAGCTGGTTTTCGGGTTCAGTAACTCAGCTCTATGAACCATGACGGATTAAATAGCTACAGTGTATACTGTCATAATCAAAGTTAAGTTTAACCAAAGCAATTTACCTCATGATAGGCGCTTGCAAGTCCAGTATTTTCTTCATCTCTATATTTAAAGCTGGTGCACACTGCTCTTCCTTAAAATGGGGCGTGCTCTTCATATGTGGACTTCCTCTAAAAGCAAAAGCACATACACAGGGTTAAAGAAAAGGATACGGAATTCTCCTCTGTGACTTCACCCTCAAAAGCAGCCTTTCATCCTTCACGTTCTCAAATCAGAACCAGATTATATTGCATGGTAGTGACTGAGCGACTCCTCAACGAAGCCCAAGCCTAACCAATGTAACTAGAGAGGAGATGGGGGACATCTGAAAGTCTGAGGAGGAAAACAAAAGAAACCCAGGAGAGAACGGGTACTCGCTTTGTCTGCAATGACTGATGGCTGTGTCTGAGTCAGGCAGTTCTGCAGAGCCAGCTTCATACTGTCCAGGCCTCAAGTGAGCTGCAGCTCACACTCGGCACCGGTTTCTCCAGGTGTATCAGAGGAAGGCCAGACTCCAATGCAGGACCTGGAGAATCAACTAAGTCCCCCTCACGCTTATGACAGATGCAGCTGGTCAGAACAGAACAGACCTGCGAGGACCACAGGCTTTCGTCTCTGGGTGACACACTCTGAGTGCAGGCTGGGTAGAGCCTAAGCCGTCCAGGGGCATCCCCACACAGGGGGAAAGAGTCCTCTACGTTCCTTCTTTCTTGGGAGTGAGGTGCAGTGGGAGGCAGGGCTGGGAGTGGGAGTAGTGGGGCTGTAAGTGGGTAAAGAGACTTCTGTCACATCACGAACTATCTAAAAGAGCAGACTTCAGATCAAGCAAGGTTTGAGGAGTCTTAGAGAAGAAAACGGGTAGAAAATGCACTAACCGAACTCCCCCAACAGTCTGTCATGACGGTTCTCAGGCTGCCTTGGTTACTTAGCATTGCAAGAACAGACATGTTGCGAGCGGACGGCTCTAACAAGCAGGGATGCCTTCTCTGAAGTTCAGGAGACGGCAAGTCCAAATTTAGCGCTCCCATTAAATGTGGAGGTGGGGGAGATGTTTCCTCTGTTGGCTCTGGGAGAACGTCAGAGCCCTGGCAACTTGGTGGTTGTGTGGCGGGTTGTGCCAAAGAAGAGAGGCTTTCTATCCCCACAGAGTTAGAGTGCTGGAAGCCCCCAGGGCAGTTCTACTTTGTCCTTGAGGGTCAGTGGGCATTGGAATCAACTCAATGGCAGGGAGTGTGGTTTTGGGGTTTGGGAATCAAGTACAGAGTAGGACTTGAGAACAGTCAAGGCTGGGACTCTGAACATCTCATCCATGACGCAACATAGGATTTGCTTTCAAATAAAGAACTTGTATTTTTTGGCAATTTTCTTAAGGTTTTGTCATTCTTCAAATTCTAGTTCATTATAAACCCGAGATGCTTCGTGAACTAGAACTCCCTTGTTTTCTGAACACACTCAACTTGTCTAGTGAAGGAGGACCAAGTGTAGCAATTTAAGAATAACCCAGACAATAGTAACAACTGTGGCTTAACAGGCCCTAAGAAGAGTTGCATAAGTAAAAGTTATTTTTCTCACTTTACAGAAAACAAGAGGAACGCACAGTAAGTAACTAAAAAAGTCATGTTTTCAGAGTCCCCACCAGTAAAAAGTAAAGCCAGGATTGGGCCTTAGGGCTCTCTGATTCCAAATGCCATCCCCATCTCCACAGCCCTCAATTGCTGAGTGTGTATATTCAAGGCAATATTATCAAGTCCAAGAAAAATACCCTAAGCAGGAAAAAATGTGAGTAGGCAAGTTTGAGTGTTTTGTTATTATAGTATATTTTTGCATAAATTAAAACTAAAGTTTCCCAGCTTTCCGATTTAAGGAATGATAAAGCATTCAGGTTAGCCAGCAGCTCTCAAAGGCCAGTGAAAAATGAAATGCTTCTTATGGGGCAGCTCAACTATGGCTCAAGCTTCCTAAGCTTTCAGGAGGGAAGCATTTCCAATCAAACTGACAAAAATAAAAAATCAAATCCATCATGCAAAATACAAAGATGTCTTAAAAGAAGTTAAACGATGATGATAAGACTTGCTCTGGTTCCATGTCAAGTATGCTTCAGAAGCCAGACCAGGTAATAAAGAAGACTGTGACCACCCAATTAAAATTAGCACACACTTATTTCAGGAAAGTCTACTGGACAGATTTCAAATATCTGACGTGTCACTAAAGGAAAGAACTGATGACTGATGGCCTATGAATTTGGGAAAGAGGGGGCAATAGAAATGTTAAGAGTACAATCATTTATGTAACATAACCCATTAAGGCCTCATTTTCCTTCCAAACACAGCTCAAGCCACCATAGTTACAAACTTCTGACCACCGAGCCCCCCTTTTTTTTTTGGGGGGGGAGGGTGATTTACATAGCCAACCTTTGGGTTGGTTTACTGAGCAATTAACCATCAGGGAATCCTGATGGCCACAAAGAGGCTCATGTTATTATTTTAAGAGGATAAGAAACGTACTGAACTAAACATCTCAAAAGAAACAACAAGAAAACTGCAAATTATAAGAACCAGGGTATTCACCATCAAAGTCAGCTTAGCAATGGGCTGAGCTAGAAAGGAGCAGTTTGTCAAACCCACCCTAAATAAGTTCTTACAAACAATCTTCAACAGGGCTAAGAAGGGAGCCAAGTCACATAACAGCCACTTCACACAAACTTCTAGTCTTTAGAGGAAGAGAACAAATTCTAGATACTTGATAATAACAACACAATGTCCAATATCCAATCTACAACGAGTAAACCCGTGTGAGGACCCAGCCATTGTACTCCTGGGTACTTATTTACTCAAGAGAAAGAAACTCAACTGGGGAATGAAACTTAAAAAAGCAGACAGGGTTTATGATTTTCTTCTTCACTCTGAATGTTTAACTCATTGCTTGAACTTTAAAAAACCCAACATGTTATATATTACCAGTGCAAAAAAATTTTTTTTAAGTGCTAAGAAGAGCATATATGAGGGAGTATGAGGGAGGGCAGGAGAGAGGATGGCATAAACTTGAAAGGCAGGTTGTTTGACCTCAGCTGGAAGATACGGGTAGGTGGTTTTCTTTCCTCAAGAAAGAAGATAGTGGAAAAGGCACCCTGAGCAGCATCAGCAGAAAGTGGACAGAGGGTTACATGATGGGGCTCTTATGGAAGGTGAGCTCCGTGGACTGAGGGATGGGAGGGGAGGACCTAAAGGCCAGGCTTGAAGGCTTAGACTAGTTTCTGGACTCCAGAGAGTAACTAGAGTTTATGAGGAAAGAAAACCATGTCACCTGAAATAAATAAATCTGATATCAATGCAAAAGATGGAATGGGGTGTAGGGCGAGAGAGTAGGACAAAAGAGAAACGAGCCCATAAATAAGGGATTTCAACAGCCAGAGGGAGGTCATGAAGGCCCTAGCAAAATCAGTGAGAATAATAAAAGTACAGATGAATTCTGGAGAACTGCAATCAATCAACCCAACCTGATTTTCATATAAGATGAAGAGTGAAAACATAGAGAACTCATGGCATCCTCATCTGTACAACTATTTAAAGGACAAAGGTAACTCTCCTACAGTTTATAAAGGCGACAGCAATTGCACCATCCGCTTGGTAGGGGCAAAAGGAGTTAGGTTTTTGGCATGATGAGTGCGAGCCCTGGTGAAGTTAAAAGACTTGGGTGCTGATCTTCAGGCCAGCGGTCCAGTCTACCAGTGGCTCCATGAAAGCAAGCTGTGGTGGTTGGCTTCCATAAAGAAACCCCAGTGGGGCGGTTCTACTCTGTCCTGCATGGTCACTCTGAATCAAATCGTCTCAAAGGCGGTGGGCAGTTTGTTTTGGAGTTAAGTCCATGAGAAGGAACCTATCTGGGGAAAGGTGGGCCTGAAGCTGAACAGAGTGGCTTGAGATGACAGAGACACCTCTGGACACTGTGTACATCATCGCTTGTTGCGCAGTGACCAGCTTAAAATAGCTCTTCGAGTCTTAGTCTTAAATGACTCTTTTCCTGCTGGTTGAGAGAAAGTTGGGGAAGAGTTTGGGAGGAGTCCGTTGTCAGAGACTATTTAACAGGGTTGTGATTTTGGAAGCGTGGAATTTCCACTGGGGGTCTGGTCCGCTTTGAGTATAAAATAAGCCTCAGGGGCTGAGCCCCGGTGGCGTAGTGGTTGTGCGCGGGACTGCGGCCCACTGGGACGGAGGTTCAATTCCAGCAGTGGGGCTGGGTCTCCTACTCCCACCACTGGAGAGCAGTGATGCCCCCCCCTCTCCCCCCCAAAAATAAGCCTTAGAAGCAGGAAGAAGGAATGAGCCCTACAAACCCCTTGTACAAAATCTCTCCCATCCATGGACAGAAAGCTCTGACTCCAGAGACGTGGCAGAGCAGTAGAGTCAGTCTAGGCAGAGCAGTGGGCTTCTCAGCCCTTAAAGCTAGTAAGGCTGAGTGACTGCAGGAAGGAGGCACTTCAGTGAGGAGCTAGGTTTCCTGGCTGATGAAACTAGCCGGGAGAGTTAGCTGAACGCCTTTAGGGTGAGTCTTAAGGTAGAGTGTATACGCTTTGGGCATTTATCAGCAGCACTAACTGGTTTAAAGGGGTGAAAGAATAAAAAGAATACAGGGTGGGGGTGGGAAATCTGCTTTCAGTGAAGTATAAATGATAGTATGTTTGCTAAAAGCATTTTCATTATGACAAACAAGTATGTTTTCTAGTTCAAGATACACTACACTCTTATTTAGCATAAACACACAAATATGTCCGAATTGGAATCAACTCAGTTTCAGTAAATCAGAATCTTTTTGAGTTTGAAATGGAAACTATTTCTGATTGATCTCTGGCACAATTGCCTTCAGTAACTTCACAAGGTCTAAGACACTGAAGAAAAAACCCAGAGAACCTTCAAGTCTTCCCCTAGTCTGTGTGACAGGAGTGGATATTTTAATCTAGATTGAAAAGGATTGAAAAAGAAACAAGTGACAGTTCATTCATTATAGACTAAAGTGGTCTTTGAGGCATACACAGAATCTTTGGATAAGATACCACCATTGTTGAGGACTGACTCCCAGCATATCAGGAAGGTCACTGGAAACAATAATATGGAAACTGTGTGGAATCATGGGGCATCCGACCCGGGTTCTCAGAGGAAGCAAATGGAAAATGACAGCGGTCTGACGCTAAGATGTCACACAATACAGGCAAACTGAGATGCTCTGGAAAAACAAGATGAACTCATAAAATTTGGAGAGAAATAAGAGCCAATTGTGTCTTTATAATTGAGGAGAAGACACACGATGATTTCAGTAGTGCTCCCAGTATTTTTCAGCACTACTCTGAGCTAACCCAGATGATTTTCCCTTCTTAAAAACTGTATTTGACTTGCCAAATGAATTCTGGATGAGGTGTAAATTAGGTTGGGGCCATACAATAATCAAGAACACATACTTTGGCACTATAACATTTTATGTCTGAGTCAGGTCTGTACTACCATGTGACTACGGACAAGCTGTTAACCTCACTGTATTGCAGTGCGCCTACTAATTGTACCCTATATTGTTGCTTGAAGAGTTTCTCTGGGACTCAGAACAGTGTGCCATGGAACACTTCTCAGAAACCTGGTACATTTAGTGGAGTGGGTTTCTGATGTGAAAAAAGAAGAGCATATTCCTCCACTATTTAGATAAAAGTCATTTTCCTACCCTGCACACTTACAGTAGTATACATTAAATTCAACTGATTCTGATGACTGCTTTTCTAGTAATAAAAAGAGGTCAGATGTAATAGCTTAAAATGTACAAGTAAGTGAAATTCGAGATACTGATTGCAACAGTTCTGCAAAAGGCTCAAATTTTGTGTACAGGAAAAATATTAAGAGTTCTGTCACAAAAAATGAACCTTAAATTCCAAATATAATCAATTGCCCATCATGGACTTTCTTCAATTTTAAACAGCACAATTTATAGGTAAAGATTTTATAACAAACATTTCTGTTGAAAAACAACTAAGTTAAAGTAAATCTCATTATCAAGGAGTTTCTGACCTTACAAAGGATTTCTAAAACTCAGCTAGCATCTCAGTTAACAGTATTGGGTTTAAAAAAGCAACTGGCTGTAACATCAAAAGAAATCGACATCAGTCAGAGTCCTTTCACTGCCGACTTCAAGGAACGAGCTGTTTCCTTCACTCCTTTTACTGTGAACTAGGTGCAGGGTACAGAGCAGATCCTCAGTTCTACATTCACATGCATTTCGACTCAGCTCAACCACCGCCAGTGCATCCTTCATCCTCACCCCACCTCCCTCCCCGAGTACCCATTCCTCCTCTTCTCTTCACCCTCTGCACTCTTTCCTGGGACACGGGCTGCCCTTGCTAGCCTGCTTCCCATGGGGTCTGGGCTAGCATTTCCCAAAGTGTATTCTGAAGAGCATGAGCAGCAAATGGTACTTAAACAAGTATCATGGTTCGAAGTTTAGGGCAGCAGTTGGTTCCTTTGTGTTTTAGAATGTCCAAATTAAATTAATGTTTTAAAAAGCACATTGAAATGTACATGAATCAAAAATTTGGGGAAATAAAGTTAAAAACAGGAGGAAAAGTCACTACAGTATACAACACAAAAGTAACTACTATAAATATGTATATTTTTCTAGATCTTTTTTCTTTAGATGACTTAGGTTAACTAGTTTGTTTTACATAATTGTGATCATAATACATAAATTATATATTCAAGTATATGCCAAACCGAATATCAGCCAAGGCACCTAATTTTATCACAAAAGCTGCGCATAAAAAGTGTGCTGAAAACCTCAGCTTATACACACGCATATATGGTACCAAAATTGAACGACTTGTTTCTTCACTCAACATTGTCATCAGGTTCTCAAGTTATTACATTTCTCTGAGACATAATAACTGCATCTAGAAGGATATATCAGTTGATTTTTTTTTGATATATCAGTTGATTTATCAACCAGTCCCTATTACCATATCTTTGGCTATGTTATATCATTTTTTAAAAAATCATCAATAATAGTAAAGTCAATACCTTTGTATATAATTACTATCAGAAAAGTACAAAAATGCAGTTCCACTATACCCCCGTTAGCAATGAGTAGTAAATTTAACAACCCTGTTTTTATATATTAAATTATGTGTAATGAGCACCGATGAAACATACAATTTTCCTCTAGTTCTTTAAAGCTTCCCCCCCCCCAACCCCCCACTATCACGATCCCAATTCTACCTTACAAATCCAACTAGACCAGAGGATGCACACTGGTGTAGACAGGAGTTGGAAATACAGGGAATCCAGGACAGATAACCCCTCGAGACCAACAATGAGAGTAGAAACACCAGGAGGGGAAGGGGAAGGTGGGGAAGAAAAGGGAAACCAATCACTACGATCTACATAAAAGCCCCTCCTTGGGTGATGGACAACAGAAAAGTAGGGGAAGGAAGACATCGGTCAGTGTAGCACATGAAAAAATAATAATGATTTATAAATTATCAAGGGTTTAGGGAGGGAGGATGAGGACAGGAAGGGGGTAAATGAGGAACTGATACCAAGGGCTCAAGTAGAAAGCAAATGTTTTCAGAATGATGGTGGCAACAAATGTACAAATGTGCTTGACATAAAGGATGGATGTATGGATTGTGATAAGAGTTGTATGAGCCCCCAATAAAATGATCTAAAACAAAAAAAGTATATGTAGTTTACTTTCTTGTATTTAATGTTTTGTTTTGGCTCAGTTTCTACTGGGAATGAATCATTCATCCCTGTGCTTGATAGTTGCTATATTTCCTTTTAAAAACTTCTCTTTTAATGCCTTTTGCTTATTTATCTATTGGAGTTTTCACATTTCTTAAAAATTTAAGTTTTAAAAACAAAAACAAAACTTAAGTTTTTAACTTTCTATACGGTTTGCGTGAAAGTTTATACCGATTCACTCACATTTTGTTTCCTGACCCTGACTGCAGTCCACAGTGTATCAGCTCACTTCCCCATTACCCTTTGTGCTTTTCTGTCCCTGGGCAAATGCAACCCTTTTTAAGGACTACGGCTGGTTGTTACAATGAGTGAGTACATAACTCCCTAGTCTTACTGTCCACCTATAGACATATCGTTGGGGTGAAAGCTGAGCCACGGGCTTGCAAGGAACTGAATTATTAAATGTGGTTCTTGTAGCCACAGTATCTGTACCTCCCATCAAATGACCATTTCCTTGTAGGTCTGGGTAGGCAGAGGGGAGAGATATTGATTATATGATATGAGTCAGCTGTGGGTGATTGCCATTCTTCTGGGTATAAGGTGAGCCCTCTCAGAAGCAGGAAGGGTAAAGTGACCAGATGTGAAGCGGGATACCATTGACCGGGGCGGGGGATTTTTTTTATTAAAAATTTGCTATATATATATATATAAATCAGGGCTGAGCCCCGGTGGTATAGTGGTTGTGCACGGGACTGCGGCCCACTGGGATGGAGGTTCAATTCCAGCTCACAGGAGCAAAGGCTGGGCCTCCTACTCGCAACACAAGAGGGCAGTGATGCCTAAAATACAAAAAAAAAAAAATTTGGTCTATATGGAGCAACAAAAATTTTCATAGAGGGCTGAGGCCCAGTGGCGTCGTGGTTGAGTGTGGAACTGCGGCCCTCTGGCTTGACAGTTCAAATCCCACAGCAGCTCTCCAGGAGCAAGGCTGGGCCTCCTACTCCCACCAGAGGGCAGTGATACCAAAACAAACAAAAATTTTCATAAAACGCAAAAATAGTATTGTAATATATGTACTTTAATTTTAAAACACCATGGGGCATTGTAAAATTGTTAAAAAGTCCGAACATCTGGTCACCTCAGGAAGGGGGATCTCACTACCACTGAGAGGGGAGCCAGGAGTGAAGCATTGCCCTTTAGACCCCTGACATTCAAGAGCAAGGGACCTCCTCCTTGATCCAGGATACAGCTTCCACAGCAGAGGAGCGGCAGAGCATGGGACAGCACATAGATATCCCTGCCCATAGCACAAGTAATTACAGCTGAGGGCTTTGGGGGAGGGTGCTGGCTTGTGGAGTGGAGAGTTGGAGGTGCTGCCCCACAGAACTGGAGCTCTGGCTGTCTTTGGGTTGCGGCTTACAGACGTGGCATGCCTTTTGGCATTTACAATCAGCCCTAAAAGAGCTTCGTAACACATCCTCAATAAACGACTTTACCCAGAAGCATGTCCACCTGACGTGTGACCTATCCACTTCCTCACACTGCCACTGAGTCCATTCGGACTCACGCGGCCCTGACAGGACAGAGTGAAACTGCCGCTTGGGTCTGCGAGACTGACGCGCTGCTAAGGGCAAAGCCAGCAACTTGAACCCCAGGTGCCCCAGGAGGAAAGAGGGGGCTTTCTGCTGCCATAAAGAGTCCGTCTTGCACAATACATTATGTGCAAATGGTGATGGGTTGTACAAGCCCCCAGTAAAATGACTTAAAAAAGAAAAAGAAAGGAAGGGAGAAGGAATCAGTCTTGAGGGGCAGTTCTACTCTGTACTATAGCGACAGGGCCAGATGAGTCTCTAAAACCTAGTTGAAAAGTAGAGAGGGCTGAGCCCCGGTGGTGTAGTGGTTGTGCGCTGGAATGCGGCCCACTGGGATGGAGGTTCAATTCCAGCAGCGGCTCCACAGGAGCAAAGGCTGGGCCTCCTACTCCCACCACCAGAGGGCAGTGATGCCCCCCCAAAAAAAACAGGAAAAAAAAAGAAAAGAAGAGAGAATGCTGTGGTCGTTAGCACAGGGGGTTACATGCCTTTATGCAAAAATAAATGCTGGCCTATTGACTGGAAACCTTCTCCCAAGTGTTTACTTGCCCTTGAATGCTGGACTTTGGCTTTCAAAAACATCTAATGATATCTGTTTCACTTTGATTTTTTCTATATGCTTTGACCACCTTTTACGATCTAAAAATGTGCTATATATTCATTTATATTTTCATGCAGTTTTAATAGCTTGCCTCTTTCTAAATACATGATTGAATTATCAAATGGTATGATGTGTGAATTATAAGCCGCTACAACTATTTTTTAAAAAAATACTGTTGGTCTGTAAGAGCCCCCAATAAAATTAAAAAAAAAATACTGTTGGGCTGAGCCCCGGTGGCGTAGTGTTTGAGTGCGGGACTGTGGCCCATTGATTTGGCGGTTCAAATCCAGCGGCAGCTCTCTGGGAGCAGGGCTGGGTAGCTCTCACAACCACCAGAAGGCAGTGATGCTCCCCCCCACCCCACTCCCAAATACTGTTTTAACTTTCTTTAATTTCAAAGGTGTGAAGCATGTTATAAGGAAAACTCAAGGTAAACATAAAGAAATACATCAAGTTTAAAGACAAGCACCTTTGCTTCCCTAGACTGTAACCAAAAGAAGTAACCAGAGTCCAGAGTCCATTTCTCCCCCAGGCAAATGTAAACCTCACAGGCAACAGAACCTAGAGCTTTCCCACCTTTTCCCTCCCTCCCTCCCTCAGAAACAGCCGAGAGAGCCTGGAGAAGGTTAAGCCATCCTGAATATATTCCAGAAGGAATAGAGTACATTCAGCCAAGATTCCAAGGCACATTTAATTATAGAATTCTTCATTCTGGAGCGAGCCAGCAAGCTCTGGAACATTTGGAAGCAATCTACGTGGCAAGCTGGGCTAGCTTTACTTTGATCACTTCAGACAACTCCAAAGTTGAGTATGGAAAACATGCCAGCATTAAAAGAATGAAAACAAACTTACTTGGGATACACGGGTTCATAAAGGTACTTGTCCCCTCTTGTTGACATAATGTGAAAAAATAATATGTAGCCATTTGCCGTCTGAAAAAGAGAAAATGCTCATTAGTCACGAGTTAGAGTAAAGATGCAACTATAACCCATTTCTACACTAAAAAAGTTTCAAGAATCTTCCCTTGGAGAACTGTGTGATCTAATGACACATACAAACCAATCTGTGTTTTAATATTACCCATCTTGAAAAGAAAGATTTCTAGAGATTCAAACAAAATTTATAAGCATGTAATAAAAATGTTTAAATATAAACAACATTAAGAACTAGACTATTTGCTAAGAGCAATCAAATTAACAAATATATAAAACTTTTATGAACTCTGCTGTGATCCTTTTATGGAGTCCTGGGGGCACTGTCAGTTAAGTGCTTGTCAGCTTAGCACACAGTCAGAGGTTCTATCCTACCAACTGCTCCTTGGAAGTAGGAAGAGGCTGTCTGATCCTATAAAGATTAGAATCCGGGGGCTGAGCCCCGGTGGCGTAAGTGGTTGAGTGCGGAACTGCAGCCCACAGGCTTGGCAGTTCATATCCAGCGGCGGCTGGGTAGCGCCCACGACCACCAGAGGCAGTGATGCCCACAGGGGGGAAAAAAAAAGATTAGAATCCCTATGTAGGGTTCCTCTTAGTAATTACTACAAGGTTGTTTTTTTTTGGGGGGGGCATTATTGCCCCCTGGTGGTGGGACTAGGAGGCCCAGGCTTGCTCCTGGATGTTTACTCGTGTTTCTTTGACTATATGCAAAGGCATTTGGCTGGGTGGACCATAGTAAAATGGGGATAACTTTGAGAAGAATGGGAATTCCAAACACTTCATTGTGCTCATAAGAAAATTTTACATGGGTCAAGAGGCAATTGTGCTTACAGAACAAGGAAATACTGTAAGATTTAAAATCAGAAAAGGTGTGCATCGTGGTTGCGTCCTCTCACCACATTTGCTTAATCTGTATGCTGAGCAAATCACTGGAGAAACAGGATCAGGATTGAAGGAAGACTCATTAACAACCTTCAATATGCAGGTGACACGCCTTGCTTGCTGAAAGTGGGGAGGAAATGAAGCACTTGCTGATGGGGATCAAGGAGTGCAGCCTTCAGTACAGATTGCAACTCAATGTAGGGAAGACCAACATCCTCACCACTGGGCCAGCAGGAAACATCGTGATAAATTGAGTAAAGGTTGATGTTAAGAATAATGTCACTGGGCTGAGCCCCGGTGGCGTCGTGGTTGTGTGCGGGACTGCGGCCCACTGGGACGGAGGTTCAATTCCAGCAATGGGGCTGGGCCTCCTACTCCCACCGCCGGAGAGCAGTGATGCCCCCCCCCCCCAAAAAAAAAAAAAGAATATTGTCATTAATCTACAGTCAACGTTCATGGAAGGAGCAGTCAAGAAGTCAAAAGGCTTACTACATGAAGTAAATCTGCTGCACAAGCCCTCCTTAGACTACTGAAGGGCGAGGCTGTTACTTTGAGGACTAGGGTGCACCTGACCCAAGCCACAGTGTTCTCCCTTGCATCACATGCGTGTGAAAGTTGGATACTGAATAAGGAAAACCACAGAAGACTAAATGTATTTGAACTGTGGTGCTGGAGACTACTGAAAATACCGTGGACTGATAGAAGGACAAACCAATCTGTATTAGAAGAAGTCAAGTCAGAGTGCTCCTTCGAGGCAAGAATGGCAAGACCTCCCCTTACATACTTTGCACATGTTGTGAGCAGAGACCCGTTCCTGGAGAAGGACGCCGTGTTTGGTCAAGTGGAGGGGCAGCACAACAGAGGAAGGCTCTGCGCAGGACGGGTTGACACAGTGGCCGCATCAGTGCTCAGGCACAGGAACAAGTGGGAGGACGGCGCTGCCCCCGGCAGCGTTTTGCTCTGTGGTGCACGGCGCTGCGAGGAGTTGGAGCCGACATGATGGCACCCAACAGCACAGTCTCCACGGGAATCAAACTCAGAATCTCGACTCAGACAGGAAATCGGCAAACTTTCCATTTTCAGAATCTGCACACTTTTTTCTAAGTTAATCAAACACTTTAAAACACGTAAAAGAAACAAGCAATGGTAGCAAAAAGGAGTATTTAAAATATGTATAAATGGGTATCAATACCAACAGTGCTCTTTTACCATCTGGCAAATATCAAAGGCTTGTGAAGTTCAGCCAGCCACCTAACGTAGGAAGCTGTTTCTGGCTGAGCATTTTCAGATGAAATGCGGGGAAACGACAAATATTTCACCCAGGCTACTTTAGACGGACACTGAGTGCCTATCATTTTCAGGCAGGTGGGCATTCACCCAAGGCAGAGCAGAGGCCAACTGAAAAATTTACCCAGGTTTCACATTTCTCTCCAGAACTGGCTTCCTGTTTTTCACTTAAAGTTTGACAGAGGAAATACTCATCATCATCAAGGTCTGGGGGCTTGTTTTGTTTTAAACCAAACAGATCTCTACTTTACAGTTGAATGTTCTACTTTAGCACGTGGACTAAAAGAGAAAAGGAGCTAAGATTTTTCAGTTAGGACCACCTTTGGAATTTCTCATGTACAATTTTATGTTCCTGTATGGGGAGCAGAGACTCAAGTGGGAAATGCCTTCACATCTTCCACAGGCAGCATTACCCCTATTCAGATTAATGACTGTTTAAAATTTTAAAGCTCTACTTACTTTATATGGGATAGAAAAGAAAAATAATACGACCTAGTCTTGTACAACAACCTCTGCGTATAAAAACTGGCCTTATTACCAATCACTCTGGTCAAAAGTTCAACATTCCAGAGTATCAAATGGTAGCAGTATACTCCTAATTTTCACAAATGCTTAGAAGACTACAGTGTCAGGGTGAATATGGTATTGCTGAGTACTGGTAGTTAGAAATTTCCTGTACCTCGAATTATATATATGTCTAGTACGCTAGCTACAATGACAGAAACTGGCTTGATGGACTATTTTAGTATTCTCTGTCAAACCTCTTTACTACTGGCCTAAGTCCTTCCCTATTATTAAAGGCTATCTACTTCCAGAGCGCAATGACATTTACCACTAAAATGATCATGAACTGTCTTGTTTTTGGTGTATTTTAAGTTTCCAAATCAATGGTTATCCTTAAAAATAGTATTTTAATATAACTGTACCAAATGTGTCACTATACAGAATTATGGTGGTCTTTCTCTTTTCATCCCCCCCCTAATATTTCAATGTATATACCACTTAATCCATAGACAGCAGCCCTAATACCTTAAACACACACACACACACACACACACACACACACACGGAAAACAAATTTGTCTTAAGTGAACAAAATAAAGACTCTCGGAAACTATAAGTACCATCCCATATTTTAATTATGATTTTCCTCTCTCTCAACGCTCCACAGAGTGCTGACACGACAGTGAGGGCAAGCGAAGTCCCTCCAGGTAAGAGAAAGGAGAGAGGTTAGGGAAGGGAATGGCGCTGGAACTCCCGCTGGCGGGAAGTACCGGTTCCTATCAGGAGACCTGAAGAAATGCCTACTGTTCAGGAAGTCGGGCCTCAGCTATTCTGTGATGACCAGAGAGAGGCATTGCCTCAGTATTAGGAAATAATTAACCCTGCAATGAGCACTGCTCCACATCTGTCAAACAAAGCATAAAAGCAAGATCTGAATGTCTAGGTAACCGCAGCCAGGACCTCAGCTCATATTTATAAGGCTTACAAGTGTCCAGCATGCTATGAAGTAAATTTCACAATGTTTGGCATTCAGCTAAAGATACAATAAGGTAGAAATATAAGGCATAGTGTAAGGGGGGAAGGGGAAGGAGTCAACCTATCAGAAATGACCTAGAATTGGAACCAAGTGGGAGAATTAACACTAAAGGGAATTAAGACAAGTATAACACTAGTCCATCAGTTCAAAATGTTAGGGAATAAACTCAGACCAAAATCTAGAGATGAAAAATACTAATTACTTAATCAGATACTGCAATTAGAGATTTCCCCAGAAAAGATCAGAATCATAAAAACGTATCAATGGGCTGAGCCCCAGTGGCGTAGTGGTTGAGTGTGGGACTGTGGCCCGCGGGTTTGGCGGTTCAAATCCAGCAGTGGCTCTCCAGGAGCAAGGCTGGGTAGCTCCCACAACCACCAGGGGGCAGTGATGCCCCCCCCAAAAAAACATAGCAGTAAAAACACACAAAAAAACACAATAAAGGAATGATAGCTTCTAGTGGCCTAATGCACACACGGAAAGGTTCAGTCAAAAAACAATATTTGAATCAAAATGCATTTATATCTCTTTAAAGACAAATGATTACCTAAACAAGAATAGTAACAATGTGTGCTGGAGTTACTAGTCCATATAAAAGTAAAACATGTATGACTACAATGGAATTATTTTACATAACAACATAAGATTTCTGGAAAACCTTAAAATATTTTTAAACGAAGTTATTTATAATCCATGAATCAAAAGGGCAATAAAAGTATTTTGAATTAAATACAAATAAAAAACATCATAATGTATGAAATGCAGCTAAACATGTACTTAAGGAAAATGTATAGCCTTAAAACACCTTCATTACAAAGGGAAAAAAGCAAATAGCACCCACAGAAAGCAAAATGGGAATAGTTAAAGGAACCCCCCCCCAAAAAAAAACAGAAAAAAATAAAAATCAATGAACCTGAAATTTGTTCAAGATTGCTAAAATGTACCTACCTTCTGCCATATTGATTAGGAAATAAGTGAGCGATACAAAAAACTGGAGAAGTGACATACAGAAATTCTACAACTAAGATAAAATCGATGTCTTAAAAGACATAAACCACCAAAGCTCAGTGAAATGAAGCAGGCCACTAGAAGAGCCCTCATCTATGAAAGGAGACGCTGCTTATGAATGGCAAATGAGTAAGCTGTTCCTCATTAGTCATACGGGAATTGCAAATTAAAGCAATGAGATACCAAATAGCCGTTAAAGACAAACCAAAGGAACTGTTACTGATTGGGTTGTAACTTAGTGAATTCTGCAAATCTTTTTTTTTTTTTTTGGGGGGGGTGGCATCACTGCTCTCCGGTGGTGGGAGTAGGAGGTCCAGTCTTACTGCTGGAATTGAACCTCCGTCCCAGTGGGCAGCAGTCCCGCGCACAACCACTACACCACCAGGGCTCAGCCCGAATTCTGTAAATCTTTACAGGCGCAGACATCTTCAACTTCCTCTCAGAGTAGCTGATGGGTTGGAACTGCTGACTTAAGGTTAGTAGTCAAAGGCTTACCCAACAGTGCTACCAGATTTCCTTAAGTACCAATGAAGAAAGTAGTTCACACCAATGTTAACAAAAAAACGTACATGAAAGAGGACAATTATACACCACTTGCAGGAATGCAACAATGTTACAGCAACTTGGGAAAACACGTTAGTGGGGTTTTTTTTTTAACAGTTTTTTGGCACTTTATCCATATGTCATGCAATCTAATCATATCAAGAAGAGTTGTACAATCTTTATAAAAATCCTTTTATTGGGGGCTCATAAAGCTCTTATTACAACCCATCCATTATGTCAAACACATTTATACATCTGTTGCCATCATCACTTTCAAAATATTTTCTTTTACTCGGGCCCTTGGTATCAGCTCAAGTTGTACAATCTTTACCACCACCAAATTTAGAACATTTTCTTCTTCCTTGTACTCATTGTTATTCATGTAATTATTTTTAAAATTATGCCAAAATATACAACAAATATTTTCCAATTTAACAACTTCTATATGTATAATTCAGTGTCAATGATTATACTGTTTTATTTTTAGTACTGTGTTTCCCTGAAAATAAGACAGGGTCTTATATTTATTTTTCCTCAAAAAGACACCCTAGGCTTATTTTCAAGGGGTGTAATTTTTTTTAAGTACGGTTCAATAATCTACATTTATTCAAACAGAGTTAAGTCATCTTCTTCTGGAAGACCATCATAACTCTCCAAACCCCGAATTCCATCTTGAATTTCTGGCGACTCGATTTCCTTTAGAACCCTTGGCCCAATCTCTCCTGTCGACCAATAGAATTCTCATTCAATGGGCAGCTCTGATCCATGTAACCTGCTAAGAGTGCATTGGTAACAACACTGTCAGTGATTTTATCCCATCAGTTCTTCACCCAGATCATGACCTCTTGCAGGCTAGGCTTCACCAAGTTTCCATGCTGATTTCTTGTCATTCTATTTTCAATGCAGTCATTCATTTCCATGTGCAAATGGTCTTTGAATGGCTTGCTTATTGCAATATCCAGAGTCTGCAGCTAGTTCACGATGGGGCAGATCAGAAGGGCTGCCCATCTTCATCACTGCTCTGCAACAAAATGCAGGGTTGTGCAGATACGCTGCGTAGCCACACCCACCACTACGTCTGATTTTCGGGGTAGGGCTTATATGCACAAATGCTTAGAAATCCTTCTAGGGCCTATCTTATAGGTAGGTCTTGTTTTCAGGGAAACACGGCAGTTTTCTTGATATTATAGTCACATATCATACACCTACATAATTAAATCACTTAAAAAAAGTGTGTGTACATACATACACACACATCAACACAATCCATTCTAGTGATTTCTTAAAAAGTTAAACACACATAGACCTGATGATCCTGTTATCTCACTCTTAGGTATTTATGCAAGAGAAAAGGGAATCCAGGTCCAGACAAAGACTGTCTCACTGCAAAGATGATCCAAAATCATCAGTCATCTTTCTCAATGATTCCCAAGTAATAGCTTTGCAGATAAATTATTTCATATAGTAAGAAAAATGAAAACAAAAACAAATAGCCTCATTGGCAAGTAGATGCAAAGAAAAAGTTAACCAACAGGTAGAAATAGAGTACTTAAAGTTAGTTTCTGGATTTTAGGCCGGTGGGTAGTCTGAGCCTGCGCCCCTGCCTTCTCCCTCCTCCCTTACCTATCGGGAGAACAACTACAGAAACTGCGCTGGCCTAGGCTGGTACCACACCTCTGAAGTTCTCCCGTGAAGGACTAGGCAGTCAGGGAATTTGGTACTCCTTGAGGTACTGGCCCAAACCTAGGATTTGAAAACTTCCTAATAGTTGAGCTAGAGAAGTGGACACCCACTATTCCCTTTAGAAAAGGCTGACAGTGGATGTTTCCTACAGTGGACACCAGCCAAGCTGTCCTAATCCTGCTGACCTCAGCAGACAGAGAGTTGGGGTTGCCCTGGTGAGTTGAAACCCCCAGACCTTAAGGTGTCAGAAAGTCTTACATTTCAGACCCTTTCCACTCAGACACTACCTGAGTGCTCAACCTCCGGCTCAGCTCCAGCCACCATCTGTTAGCCAGTACCTGGTTAGCAATGCCAGGGAGACCTGCACAAAAGCCACACACTGGTGTTCACCAGAGCACGGCCAAGAGGTCCCACTTATTCCAGGAACTCAAACTCAATGATGACTGGCCAAACCACTCAACAGGCAAACGTGTGGCTTTTCATGACTGGCCACGTGGGAGAGACAGAACAGTGCAAAGGGAATAAGGGAAAGGGACCAAGAAGGTTCAACGAAAAGACCGAATCAGCTCAGAACTTCCCAGAGTTATATATATTTCTAACCAGTAAAATTCAGCAGATGAACACATGAAGAATAATCCTGAGAACATAATTTGTGTTCCAGAAGATT
>PVJH01023344.1:0-34946 GCA_004026705.1 Nesogale talazaci | reverse complement strand
CTCTGTGTGGGCATGGCTTTCTCCTGAGACTTCTGGGAAATCTCGCGATATTTCCCTTGTGAAGATGAGAAGCTATCTTCCCCAGTTGTTGGGAGTTAGTCTCAGAGATGATGAATTATGGACAAGACAAGATGGCAGCATCTGAGAAGCTGGAGGAGCCAGCAGAGAGACTACACGGCTTTGTCCTGATGGAGCCAGACCTCTGAAGCTGGGGCAGCCACATGGAGAACTCTGCCAGAGATGAGTTGCTTCTGTTGTTGATGGACCCTGAGCCCTGGAAGTGAGGAGCCATGTGGAGACCCCTGCCAGCGCCGGAATTCTGCACCCACTGACCTGTGACTTCATGAGTCGGAAGGAGACTTTATAGACTGATTTGGGGCATATGGGTTAATATCGGACTTATGACTTTGAACTGGCCTGGGCTCAATGTCCTGTTCCTCTTGCATATAAGCCTTTTCCTTATATCAATATGTGTGTCTATGAAATTTGTTCCTCTAGTCTACCCAAACTAACACAGTCACTATAGCATTATAACATTTCTATCCATCATGCACAAGTATTCCAATTCCAATCATCTGCCTTTCCTTTATATGTAAATCCCAAACCCTATCGTTCAAATATATGAGAAAGTTGAACACTGAATTAGGAAGACCCAAGAAGAATTGATGCATTTGAATGGTGGTACAGGTGAAAAATATTGAACCTGCCATGGTGCTACAAGGTCAAACCAATCAGTCTTTGGAGAAGTATAGCCAGGGTGCTCCTTCGGCACAAGGATGGCGAGACTTCGTTCTACATACATCAGACATGTTGTCAGAAGAGACCAGTTCCTGGGGGAGGATATCGTTCCTGATAAAGCAGAGGTACAGCCAAAAAGAGCAAGGTCCTCAAGGGATGGATTGACACTGTGGCTGCAAAAACAAGCTCAAGCATAGGAACAACTGTGAGGATGCTCAGAACAAGGCAGAGGGTCACAGTGGTTGGAACCAACTCACCAGCACTTAGCAACAACTTCACGGCAGACACCATCCACGGTGACTGCATTTCACCTGCTCTTCCCAATAAACCTGTGAGGGAGACATTACCTGCTTTACGTAAAGAAGAAACCATGACTCAGGGACACACATAACTTTCCAGGGCCACTGAGCAAGTAAGCATCCTGATGGATCCAAACTCTGGTCTTCTGACTCTAGAGTAGGCATAAGTGTCCCCAGGGACTCGGTAAATTGGAGTCCTCTTCTGTCCATGAGACCTCATTCTGGCAGCTCCGTAGAAGATGGACAGAGATTCCAGCAAGAACTGTAGTTGAGCAGTTGCCTGTCCCTACTGTCCAGGCAGAAGAGGCAAGAGCTTCTAACACACAATGCCAGCTCAATAGCTCTCTGGAAGGTTTCTCTGGAAGAGATGTTCAACAAAGCATAGAACCTACCCAAAGTCAGATTTCTCAGGAGTTTCCTGTGTGAAGAGAAACCTTTTACCATGATAATCTCTCACATGTGCCTTAGACCAAAGTTTTATAGTCATGGCCTCCTGCAGAACCCTGCAAAGACAATATGCAGGAGGAGATTATTCTATGAATGAAGACATTAGTGGCTAGAACCATTAATTGGATGGGATAATCTTAAGGTCGGAACTTCCCAAATCATCCCTGCTCACTTCCTTTACTCTCCTGTGTGTCCTATGACTACTTCACTTCTTACATATGTAATCCAGTCCGGGAAGTTAGGGAAGAGGTCTATGATAATTAGGGATTATGTTGACTAGACACTCCTGGCTCAGTGTAGAGTTAAATCCTCCAATCAATTCCCAGTCTGATGATACCTCTTTGATGTCATAAGCCTTTCGTGTAACATCAAGGCAACCACAGATCTCTCTCTCTCTCTCTCTCTCTCTCTCTCTCTCTCTCTCTCTCTCCTTCCTTCCCCCTCTCCCCCCCTACATTGCCTTCCTGCCTGCTGGGACTCTGCTGACGACTCTAAGAGCTGCCAGTGACCTACCATGTTCCCACAGAATTTGGACTCATGTGATTCTGCACCCACTGGCCTGTGTTCCTCTTTGCTTCCCACTTCCTCATTCTGCATCAGTGGCATGTGATTTTGTAAGTCTGAAGAGGGACTTATGCACTGGCATTCAATTTATGAACTTGAGTCAGCTGGGATGCCTTCTTGATATGTAATTGCTTCTTGATATAAAGCTCTTTTTCTGTTGTTGCTATCTTTCTGAATCATTGATCTGCAACTACGTGAGTCTAAAGATGGCTTTGGCTGGCAATGAACCCAGGGACTTGAGTTGGACTTGCCAAGGATGCTTTTTTATATAAAAATGCTTTAAAGTTTAATTTGTTTCTGTAGACAAACTGGTCAATTACCAACAAACATGCATTGAAATCCATTTGTGTGGTGCATTTTGCTGTGTGGTAAAGAAGCAGTAGCGTACGTGTGTACATATATTTATACACACGTGTATGTGTGCGTGTCCTGTTCAGTTCTATTGTACACAGAGGTGCTATGAGCCAGAACTGACTCCACAGCACCTAATAACAATATCATATGTGTGCATGTCCAAGTGGTCTAGAGAAACAAATCCAGTGATACTAGTGTATGTTTAAGAAAAACTTCATATAAAGAAGTAGTCTTATAACCTAGCCAAGTCCTTCGCATGTTCATAAGTCTGAGGTAAGCCAGGACTGTCTTCAGACTCATGTAGCTGCAGGAGGAGGAAGCAGAAAGATCACAGAGCAGTTGATAAGGTCATGTGGATCCACAGCTGGTGGAAACATGGGAGGGTGCCGACAACTCTCAGGGATGAGTGGTCCACATAGGGTTGCCATGGAGGCAGGCAGAATCCCAGCAAGTAGGAAGAAGTGGCAGGAAAGTCCCCAGTCTCTCTCTCTCTTATACAAAAAGGCTTGACACCAAGGTGGTGTCATCAATCAGGCTGTGACCCAATTGATGGGTTGGGCCCTGCCCCTACATTTCCCTAGGATTATGTAGTTGATATAATCTCTAATCAAAATATGTGTATATATTTATGTATTATATATTCATATATACATTCATGCACAGTTCGTGCTTACACCCTAGAGGAAAAAAACAAGCACGAACCAAACAGTCACACAAACAAATGCCAAATTACAGCAGTGCCAATTCTACACCAGAGAGATGTTGAGAGATCTTAAAACAGAGACCTTTCCTTTGCAGGAAATCAAGAAGGCTTCCGTGCGGGAGTGACATTGAGCTGAGGCCTCTGCAGAAGGAAGAGGAATGAACCAGGCAAAGACAGGAAGGAAGAGTATCCAGACAGAGGAAACAGCGTGTGCAAACAGAGCCCTGTGGTAGAAGGAATGGGCATAGAGAGGGGACTTGTGCAGTCTCCCCCTGCAGGACTCCAGGCTGTCCTTCACCTCCCACTCTCTTGAGCGAGGCTGCCATGCCCCTCACTCCATCCTAAAGATACTAGTCTGCAGGGCAGAATAGAACTGCCCCCATGGGTGTCCAAGGTTATATGTCTTTAAGGGAGCAGAAAGCCTCATCTTTTTCTTGAGGGACAGCTGGTTATCAGCAGCCCGATGTGTGACCCAACACACCATCAGGACTCCTTAACCCAAGGACAGGCAGGTGGGACTGCACGGGGACGCAGCAGTAACAGCAGAGCACCGCTGACTCCTCTGAATCTTCTCCAACACTCAGCAACCCTGCTCTCGTGACTCTGCAGGCAGAAGACAACGCCAGAGAGCCTCAGCTGCAACCTTGCAGCTGGTGGCCCAACAAGCACCCCGCTGTGCCTCCTTTCCTGCCACGACGCATGTATTCCATCTGAGTCAGAAAGTCTTGCTCCTGGGGACTCTAGTCCATGCACAGGTTTATTCGAAACAAAATTTACTTAAACGTCCCTCTGATCTGTACATGAGTTTAGACAAGTCCTCTTAGTAAGATGCTTGTCTTTAGGATGTCTTTAAGAGACAGGGAGGGAGAGAGAGAGAGAGAGAGAGAGAGAGACCTAATCAAAACAGCTACTTCCAAGGTAGCTGACCCAGTGAAGTTCAAGGCAGAGCAAGAGATCAGCTCAGAAGGTTATGGTAACTATATCAGGAGATTGCAAAGCTGTATTCTCGGTACATTTCCTTAAAGGACACAGGAAATGGAAAACTGCACTGGGGGGTGAGGGAGTGGGGAAGCCCAGCCAAGAAGCTGCCCATATAATCGATGGTCAATGGACCAAGCAATCACTGAAGGAGGAACGGCGTCCCGTGGAAGCATGTGATGGCCACATGACCACGTGGGCTGTGGAGAAGCTGGGGCACTGAGGTATGTTGTAGAGGCCACGTGAGCAGAGGACTGTGCAGGTGCAGGTCCTGATGGAGAAGAGGAGACCATCTCCCTCTCACCCCACCACTCCCTCAGACCAGGGGACTCATCCGGGGCCCAGCAGACATCCCCTCAGAAGACCCAAAGTCTCTGTTGTGCATTCTCAAGCCACCTTGTACATGGGCAGTGGGGGGGGGGGGGTTGCGGAGTATAACTCATCTGCTCCTCAAGCTGCTCTGTTTGGAGTTTCCTGGAGCCTTCCAACTCAGCACCAGGGCCATGGAAGCATGGAAGCCCTGGGGGTGCCTCGGCTGCCTTGGTGTGCTAACCTACTTTTAACCGGCCGCAGCCCCCCAGACACCAGTCTCAGCATGAGAAGCCGTAATGAGGCCAGCAGAGGTCTCCTTGACAACTCAGACGCAGCACAAGCGCCGAGTGATATATTGAGCCCCGAGGGACTTGGCCGAGAGAGACAGGAGTATGTAGAAATACAAATGGATCTTTTTCCCCCTCAGCTATGTGATGGCAGGGACCGACGGGAATAGCCTTCTCTTCCCAAGGTCACTGCTATGTACGGACCACCCCCCCCCCCAAAGTTACTAAAGTTCTACGACGTTCCCACCAGGGAGCCCCAACCTGAGCAAGCCTGTGAGTGCCGAAGGCCAGGGTGGCAGTGCTGTCCCCGACCTCAGACCAGGCCAGAGGCAGGGCTCCAAAGCTTCTGCTGGGTGAAAGGAGTGGATGACACGAGCAAATGGAGTCCGGGAGGAGCCCTGATGGGGTAATGGGTTATGCATTGGACTGCTCGCCAAAAGGTAAGCAGTTCGAAACCACCAGGCCCCCCATCGGAGGAAGATGAGGCAGTCTGCTTCCACAGGAGCCCTGGCGGCATGGTGGTGACTCGTGGAGCTGTGATGCATGGATCTGCAGCCTGAAACTCCCAGCATGCTCCCCAGGAGAAAGACGGGGCTTTCCACTCCTGTAAACAGTAACAAGAGAGTGGTAGACCCACAGCAGCAGTTCTGTCCTGCTCTACAGGGTCACTGACGTGGCAGCCACCAGACAGCAGTGGGTTTGGCTTCTTGGTCTGCCTCCGGGAAGACTGACAGCCTCAGAAAGCCTAGGGAGCAGTTAGTTCTACTCCGTCTTGTAGAGGCGCGACGATTCAGATCAACTCACTGGCAATGGGTTTGATGGGGGGGACAGGGGGAGCGTAGGGGGGCAGGGGGGCTAAGGTCTCTCAAGAAGAGATATACACCGTGATCCTTGGCGCCGCATGCGCAAAAGAATTTAAGCCGAAGCCTGGTTTGCGATCCAAATGAGTTTTATGAAAATTAAAAGAAGGTTCAGGTTCACACAGGCACCCACAAGATCTACACCCCTCCACTCTCTGTTTGCCTGCCGGGAAGCTGCTGCTGGAGAAAAGACATGATCTTGGCTCCAGGATCCTGCCTTTTCAGTCTTTGGCCAGGAGGCGTGGTTGTGACTGTAGTGGACCTCATTGGGTGAATTGAATTCACCTGGCCTAAATGAGCCAACCCAGGTGCACCTCCTTTGGCCGGAAACCTGGACCTCTGAGCGTGCATAGTGTATGCCCCCTACCTAAGAGAGGGAAGGGGAGCTACAGCTGCTGTAGCCAGGATGCTGTGAACACTAGAAGGACTGGCTTCCTGAGTCCCAACTCCCAGCCTCGGTTTCCCCAGAAGCCCGCTTCTTCCTTTGCCTCTTCTGGGGGTGAACGAATAATACAGGTTAGGGTTCCTGGAGAGGTACACAGCACAATAGCCCCAGACCTGTACTTGGTGAAGGAACGGAACAAGGGGGACCAGACCACAGCAAGTCCTGGAGCACCAGAGGGTTATAGGGGAGCACCCCTCTCCCTATCGAGTCTAGATATGCCCACTCAGCCAGACTGCTGCACCCTCAGAGAGACAGAAGTACGCCCTTCTCACAGTATTGGACATTGTCTCCCCAAGACATCCCTCCCCACGCTCCCTCCGGGCCTGCTGCCACCACAGCTGTGAGAGCTAAATGGAGAGTAAGGATTCTAGAAGCCCCACCACCTCTCTGCCTCTGCCGTCTCCCTGGGCCTCATGTGGGATCCAGCATTCCCCACAGTGACATCCCTTCAGTGTGGTGGCTGCCCCTTTGTGTCTGGGCTCAGACACAGATCAGCTCAGATCAGCACAGCTCACTCCTGTTCCCTCAAGCCACCCGGTGCCTCACCCCTCTGTGGGGGGTCACCTGCCCAGACACTGAAGACTCAGTTGGGGTGCACTGGCCTCTTCCTGTGCCACCAGAAGGACTGCCACAGCCAGGTATGTCCTGGATCCTTTCCCCAGCCTCGGGCATCCCAGCTCCTGCACCTCCTCTGCAGCCAGGGCCTTCCCCTGCAGCCCACCTCAGACAGGTACACTCTCAGCTATCCTGGTATCAGGTCAGCTTCCAAGTCTTTGTCTCACCCACCACATGCTCCCACCCCGTCACTGAATGGCGTCGATGTCCTCTGCTCAACCTCCTTCGCCTCCCTGAGAAAGCTCTGAGCCAGACCCCTCCTGACTTGAGCCCTGCAGTGAGGCCCCGTCGTTCCCAGTGACACTGTCAAGGACTATCTGCTTCCCTCCCCACAGTTCTCCCCGGGGCCCCCCCAAGACACAGATTGGCTCTTCCCAGCAACTCCACCACCCCTCTGTGGCCAAGCCTTCTCACCTCACCGTCCCTGCAGACGCATCTCCAGCTTCCTCAAGAATGCGTCCATGCGTCTGTTCGCCAGTCATTTAGCCAATACTCAAAGCACGTGCAAGCCAGAGCTCTTGGACTAGGGAAAAGGGCAGTGAGCAGAATAGAATCAATCCCTTACAGCTTACGACTCGGTCGATGGGATCAAGAGGAAGCTCCCCAAATAAAACTTGCAGCATACTGGTGGTGCTGGTGTTAGGTGCTTGTGTTCGCCTGGGTAGAGCAGGGGAAGAAACTCATAGACATTCCCATGTGTATAAGAAAGAGCTTTCTATATAAGAGCAATTGAATATTGAGCAAACACCCCAGCCCAGTCAGTCCATAAGTCGGATATTTGCCCATATGTCTGATATCAGTCTAAAGTCCTCTTCAGACTCACACAACACATGCATTGATGGCAAATGCAGGAAGGCCACGGGCAAGTGGGGGGAAGGCTGATGGATCCAGTGGCAGTGGAAGCATCTCAGCACTGGCAGGGGTCTCCATGTGGCTACTTCAGCTCCAGGCCTCAAGTGTAGCTCCCTGTGTCTTTTGAACAGGAACGTCTCACAGGGAGCGTGTGTGTGTGTGTGTGTGTGTGTGTGTGTGTGTCCAGTCTCCAGAGAGCTATTTATCTCCATGGCACCTCCAAATGAGATCATTGAGCTGGGACCTGATTGACAGGATAGACTCAACCCCTCCACAAGTGGACACCAGATTATGTCACTGCCACCTTGCTGTGGAGTCAGGTCCTGCTGAGAGGGACGCTTGCTGCGACAGAACAAAACGCCCCCGGTCTCTGGGCCTGCCTCTCCATTGGTCTTCTGGTTGAGCCCATGGTTGTAGCCGCTGGGTCCATCCATTTCAGAGAGGGGGCTTTCACTTTGTCGCTGCCCCTCTGCTTTCCCAAGTATGCTGGACTAGTCCCTCCTGACCACGTGTCCGGAGTACATAAGATGAAGTCTCCAAGGAGCTCCTGACTGTCCTTCTGCCTGGACAGATCCATTTGTGCTTTTGGCAGTCCCGGTACCTTCCATATTTGTTGTCAACACGGTAAGTTAAAAGGCACGGACTTCTTTGTCTCGGGACGTTAGATGGGGACATGCACTAAGGGGAAGCCGCGAGGACGGAGAGGCGGAGCTCGTAGCCAGGCCTTGCCCCTCACAGGGGTCAGCAGACTTTGGAGACCAAAATGTCAGCCCCATCCCTCACAACAGTGAAAACATCATTCAAAAGCTATAAACAGATATTTTGAACCGTGGAAAATGTGCAGTATGACTCTCAACGAAGCTGTGATTGTGGTCGTGCCACTGTCAGTTTTGCTGCACAGCCACAGCTACATAACGAAAGAGCTGCTGTTTGATGACCACTGTGCTGGGAGGGTCTAGAGCAGGGGTCCTCAAACGATGGCCTGAGGGCCATATGTGGCCAAACGAGGACGTTTATCCAGTCTGCTGGGTGTTTTGCTGCTGCTCCCTGCCCTGCTTAACAGCAGACTCATCCTGGGCCTACAATGAATTTGTTTTGCTGTTTTTTAAACTATGGTCCAGTCCTCCAACAGTCTGAGGGAAAGTAAACTGGCCCTGTTTAAAAGTTTGAGGACCCCTGGCAGGGGTCCTCGTGCCCAGGGGCAAAGCTGTTCCCCCCGTGGCACTAGACCCCTTTCTGCTCACTGTCTCCGGGACCCCGTCTGCCCTTCTCTATTCCGACTCCTCCAACTCCTCATCTTCCCTCCCCCCACCACCCTACTCCTTCTGGTCAGCCTGCTGAGTTTGGACCACAAAATAAAGCCACCTTCTCCATCCTCCTCACCTCCCCACCACTTCAACCTGGTGCCCCTCCTCACCATCAAAGCACCTTGCTCCCAACCTTCCTGTGTGATCCATCCCTCCTTCCTGCATGTCAAGCCCCCACCCCACCACTGCCAAGCACTGCTCGCATCAGGGGGGCCAGTCAGTCTCATAGGGACTGGTCCTCTAGCTCCCATCCTCACTGAGCCTGAGGCAGTGTCCGTCCGGCCATCGAAGCCCCGCAGTGAAACACAAGGGTGAGAAAAGTGCGTGCGAAATAAGACGGAGCTCCAGCTCTTTGAGGCAGGCTGCCCTAAACCAGCCATCCTCCCGGCCAAGCACGCTGAGGCTCTGGCATCCTCTTCTGCAGCAAGGGCCCCCCATAAGTGCTGGCCTGGCTGGCGTGCTGTTAGGTTTGTGTATGGACCAGGCCCAGGGCCCGGCATGGGGGAGCCCTCAGCGTTATCACAGCCCGGACCTCTGGGCCACACAAGGAGGAGGGTGCAGAGCAAACACATAAGAGTGGAGAGTGGAGAAGACGGCTGTGCGGCTGGCATGGCGGCATCGATCATCTGGGAAATCCAGCCACAGCTTGCAGAGAGCTCCTGGGAAATATGCATAGCAGGGCAATGGAATCGCCTAGGAGAGAGCCCCCGGGGGCCCCAACACTTGGCGCTGTCTTCCAGCCAACATGCAGAATCAAGAGTAGAAGACGTCCAGCCCCAATCGCGTGGCTTCACTCTGCAGAGGCCTGATTGTCTCTGCACTCAAAGGTGACTCAAAAAGTCACCCCACCACCCACCTACGGGGGACTCTGTGACATTTCCAGGCCTCACCTAGCACTGACATCCCCCCCTTTCCTCCTGCTGGCATTTCTACAGTCCTCCTCCCCCTTCTTCTGCACCCCAAAAGACCTGCAGCCCCTGAGACCCCACACATGTCACCCTGAACTGGGATCAACTGAACACCATTGGGATTTTATGGGGAGCAGCCCTTCTTCCCTACTGGCCTGCAAATCCCCAAGGGGCCAAGAGCTTGACATTCCCTAAAGGTGCACCTCCAGCACCCCCACAAGGGAGTGAGGGGCTCGCGGACTGCGTGCTATGCTGGGCAGGGTGCAACCCGAGAGAAAGCACAGATGGAACAAAGTCAGTGGAAGGGGTTCCTTAAATGGGAGCTTCTTCTGAGCTGTAGGCTCTGGGGAGATGGAGAGGGCAGGGGACCTTGGGAAAGTTCTGGTCTCCTCACCCAGGGGTCCTTTTCCTTGATGGCAGAGCCTACTCTATTGGATGTTAAAGAGACAAGGGTGTCCCACAGAAGGGTGGAGAACAGGCAGTGCAGGTTGGTCAGGCAAGACTCCATAAGGAGGCGCCCTGGAAGGAAATCCTAGAGGGTGACTCCGAGACCCCCAGGGTCAAGACCAGGGATGGCTCTGGTGAGGGGCAGTACACGGCATATCTGAGGAACTGTGACTAGGAGGAGGACCGGGGGATGGGGTGCAGATGCAGCGAAGACCAGACCAGGAGCCTGGAGGTATCTTTTACAAAGGGCCCTGAAATCAGGCTCAAAGCACAGGCCCCCCAGCAGCTAGGTGCTCTTGGGGAGCTCTAAGCAAGGGAGTCAATGCCAGGATAGGATTTGTGCATGAGGAAGTCATGCAGGCTTCAGAGAGAGGATGCCCCAGAGGGGTAAGCTGGAAGGGGCTAGGAAGAAAGACGTCACAATAGTCCAGGTCAGTGACGACGGCCTCAGACTCTGGTGGGAGCTGCAGGAATTGGGTGGGTAGCATTTGTGGGTGCCATGCTGCGCAAGGTTGGCGGTTGGTTGGGGTTAGGGTGGTGGCAGTGGGGAGAAAGCTAAGTCAGAGTGGCCCCAGGTCCAGCACAGGCTGAGAGGAAGGAGGGGAGGTTCCATAAGGTATGATAAAACAGGGAAGACCCCCCCCCACAGAAAAAGAAAGACTTCAAAAGGGCTTCATCAGGTCAGGGAGTCCTCCTGGAGCCAGGCTGCCCAGGAAGACTAGGATAATAATAATGACAAGCATAGTAACTAGTACTGTGAGCACCTGTGATTCCAACTCTGAGTGAACCCGTAGTCCTGGCTTCTTTAGATTAGCTCTCCCCCTCTCCGTCCCATCACCCTCCTAGCGAGAGAGATGGGGAAGCTACAAACATTCCCTAAGGCCCTTGCAGCTATGGTTCAGAATGTGAACTGCGTCCCACCAATCGAGTGCACTCCTGTCAGGTTCGGGAGGCAGAAACGTGGCCCAGGTTGCAGGCAGGGTGCTGAAAGAGTGGGCTTTCTATGCCGTGGCTTCTGGTATGTCTTCTCTGGCTTCCCGGTTGGGAGGAGGAGCGGTTTGAGGATTCAGGCTCCTGATATGTGATTCCCATTGGCAAGCATGGTTCCTGCACTCCCAGACCCTCCTCCAGAGGGTCAGGCCTACCTGATCCTCCGATTGCCCCAGAACCCATCAGCACTTGCCCCTTCCACTCTCCAACACGTGTGCCACCTCTCATTCCCCATCCCAGAGCTCTTCTTAATAAAAATGCGCTGTTGACACTCTGACCCTTACATGACATTTAGACTGATGCATCTGTGTCTGGCACTCCTCCCAGGATGTTGGTGGTGCAGTGGGTTAAGCACTGACCAGCTAGCTGAAAGGTTGGCAGTTCAAATCCAGCTCCATTCTGTCTTCCAGGGTTGCTAGGATTCAGGGAGAGAGTGCTGGCGGTCCGAGAGTTAGCACCTGGTGCCTAACAGATAGGCTGACCCACCAGCAACCCTGTGGGAGAAAAGCCTCGGTGCTGCAGCCCAGGACGCCCTCTGGGGCAGCTCTTCTGTGTCCGATGGGGTGGTTTTGAGTTGCAATCAAGGGCACAGCATGCAGCCACAGCAGTGGCAGTGCCTTCAGGAACAGGGAGGGAGGGCTGGGATATGGTCTAGAGGGGCAGAGGACCACTCACGCCTCGGCCACTCCACTTTGCCCCACCCCCTCCCCCCCAACGTGCCTGGTCATTTCATTCCATTCCCACCTCCAGGAGCTCCAGGAGGCCCGGCAGTGCTGCTGGACGTTGGACTACTGACCACAGGGTCAATGGGTCCAGCCCACCAGCTGCTCCTCAGAAGCCTTCTGCTCACGGGACCATCGACAGCCTCAGAGACCTCAAATCAGAACGGCCTCCATGCAGAGTTGGGCTCGGGTCCGTGAGCTCTGGCCCGAGAAGGAGATCGCCTGGATAGTGACTGTGCCGGCAGAGAGAGCTGTCTTCGACTTTGTGGACCACAGAGAGGCCCCAGCCACAGGGCTCCTCAAAGGCCCTCCCTCTGGATGCAGGTCAAGGGGCCTAGTGAACACCATTAGGCCCTTGCTGACTGAGTTCCTCCCCCTAGAGCAGCGGTTTTCAACCTGTGGGCCGAGACCCCTTTGGGGGTCGAACGACCCTTTCGCAGGGGTTGCCTGATTCATCACAGCAGCAAAATGACAGCCATGAAGTAGCGATGAAAATGATTTTATGGTTGGGGAGGAGGGTCAGCACCACATGAGGAACCGTGTGAAGGGTCGTGGCAAGAGGAAGGCTGAGAGCCCCTGCCCTAGAGATTTCCCCTCGCTGCCTAGCCCAAGAGTGAACTCGCGCGTGCGTGCACTCGTTCAACAGCTGTAATTCACAAGGAGTTAATTGCCTTCGCACTTTGATCTGGTGGAGTTTCATCTCCATGGTTACCAGCCAGCAGGGTATACACAGTTATCACTTGTCTCTTTTACATAAAATATTCTCCAAAAAATATCCCTAGGGCTCCAATCATGGAAATCAAATATACAGACTGTTCACAGAACCTGTTTCTCTTTTTTTCCATTTTATACGAAATGTCTCTCCCCACAAAAATAGATAAAACTAGGTAGCACATTGGCTATAAATAATATCGCAGACTGTCCAGCCTTGTCGCCTCAGCCCTCACCTGCTGCAAGCACGGCAGCTCTCACAAGCACAGCAGGTCTGGCTGGGGTCAGGCCTTAGCCGAGTGACAGGTACAAAGGATGCCCCCAAATAGTGCCCAGCACCTAGCAATGGGGCGGCCAGCTGGGGAAGCCCAGAACTCAGAGGAACCTCACTGATCCGTGTGGACTTGTCGCCCGAGCCTGCTTCATACGAAAGTGCAGGTGGGCAGACCCAACCCATGTTGCATGAAGGCATGCATGCATGATAAGAATCAGACCTGCACCCCTTTACAGGGGAGTCACGGGGAGGAGACAGACCAATCAAGAGGCATCCGGGCAGTGATGATGCATACACGTTTCCTCTAGTTCCTTAAACCTTCCTCCCCCCCACCATCATGGTCTACCTTACAAATCCAGATGGATTGGAGAAGGTACACTGGTGGAGAGGGGAGCTGGAGATATGGGGAGACCAGAATGGATGACCCCTTCAGGCCAGTGGTTAGATTGGGGCTGCTGGGAGAGTAGGGAGAGGGTGGGGTGGAGAGACGGAACCAACTGCAAGGATATACATATAGGATCCTATTTGAAGGATGGGCATCAAAGGAGTAGGTTGGGGGAAAAGTCGGGAAGTGTGAGATTTGACAGAACAATAATAATTTATAAAGTATTGAGGGTTGGTGGGGAGGAGAGAGCAGGGGAAGAGGGGAAGGGATGGAAAAGTCGATAGTAGGGGCTCAAGGGAAAAGGCCGATGATTGGAGAACGATAATAGCAGTGGACATGTGAAGGTGCCTGGCACAGTATGTTTATTTATGTATTGTGAAAAGCGATGTACAAGCCCTCAATAAAATGATTTAATAAAAAAATCAATAAATAAATAAAATAAAAAATTACTCCTAAAAAAAAAAAAGCTAACTTTCCCACTTACTGCCCATGTGAGCCCAGAAACCGTGTCACCTCTCTGTATTCCATGTCATCTGGAAAATGGAAATGACAGAATCTCTCAAAACAGGTTGGGGGGGCACAAAATTATATACGTGTGCGTGTGTGTGTGTATGTAAATTGCATGGCTGAGGGCGGGAAAGCTAACAATGAGTATGAGAAGAAAATGCTCTGAAGTTGTAGCGATGACTACACAGCTCTTCTTAATATGATTGAATGATTAAATTGTATGATATGTGAATTAAAAAAAAAAGAATCAGACCTGGCATTTATGGAGTGTGTACTAAGTGCCAGCCACTGTGGCATGCACGTTACAAACATTTCCTCATGTCATCGTCACAGCAAATCTGCTACCCAAGACCTCTCTAAAGCGTTGAAAAACAGGGAGGTTTCTTTGCACACTAAGCGATGCCCATGGACTGTCAAAAGAACAGACCAATCTGTCTTGGAAGAGGTTCAGCCAGAGAGCTCCTGAGAGACAAGTGTAGCAAGATTTGATCTCACATAGTTTGTCGTCAAGAGAGACCAATCCCTGGAGAGGGTCAATCTGCTTGATCACGTGGAGAGATCAAGCACTGAAAAGAGGGAACCGTCAAGAAGATGGATTGCCCCTGCGGCTGCCAGCAAGGGGCTCAAGCACAGGAACCATGGTGAGGATGGCCAGGGACCGGGCAGCATTTCCTTCTGCCGTGCACAGGGTTGCTATGGACTCAATGGCACCTGACAACAGGTCACACCCAACAGTCACAATGAAGCCCATTTTCCAGATGACACCATGAAAGCTCCATGACGTCACACAGGTCAGAAGAGGTCGAGCCAGGGCTCACACCAAAGCCTGTCTCAATAGAAAGCCCCTGCCCTTTCCACCACTCTGTCTCTGGGTCCTCTCACACAACAGCCCCCTAAGCGTGTCTGCCACCCCTTGTTAGGCAACACTTCCCGCTTGGCAAGGTGAGGAACCTGCTGGCTTTTTCTACCTACCTAGAGGGAGTTCATTGAGTTGTCCCGCGTTACAGAGCAAGAAACTGATTCACGGGAGTTGCCGTGACTTGTCCAAAGTCCCACAGGGAAACAGTTTAGAGAGCGGGGACTTGAACCGAGAGCATCAGATTCCAAAGCCCCAGGTCGTACCACCTCACGCTACCTCCGGAGGGTAGAAGTTTTTTAGTGGGGTGATGGGGTGCCAGGATGTGTCAGGTTTCATCAGACTGCTTTTTCTGCCCAAGTCCCTCCAACGGAAGCCACTTTCTCCCCTGAGAAATTTAAGCCGAGAGCTATTTTGCAAGTAAACAGATGTCAGTTCCAGCAAATAGCAAGCTTTCAAAGAACCTTTTTTTTTTTTTAACTCAGAAACCAGGGATGATGTCCCTGTCATAGCCTCCCTGATGCCTCAGCCCACTGAAGTCACAGTCCTTCAAGTTTCCATCTTGTTCTCGAACCCAGATTGAGCCCGGCATTCCTCACCAGGGAGACCCCTCCAAGGGTGTGTTTGCTCCTTGGGAAATTCCTTCCTGAGCCCCTACGGGGTCAAGAGGGGCAACGTAGAGGAGGAAGCCCCTCAGCAAGATGGGCTGCAACCCCGGGCCCAAATGTAGTGACGGTCTGGTGGGGCGAGAGTGGGCTGTGTTTCCTGCTCTTGTATGTAGGCTCACGAGGACTTGGAACCGACAGGATGGCACAGTGCCAGATACGCGAGCCCAGGCTGGGGCCAGGGGAGCTGGGAGCTGGTACCAGAAAGTCTATCCTGACTCCATCGCTTCTGTGAGCTCAGCTTCTCTACAAAACTCCTGTGCCTCTGTTCATTGACCTTCAGGGTATTAATGGGGTTGTGTGTAGGAGCCAAACCAGCATGTGTGTATATTTGTGTACATGTATATGAGGGACATAACCCCCCAAAAGCTGATGCTTCTTTTTTATGTGGGGTGGGGGAAGATAGGGCATTTGGAGTTTATTCTACCAGGTCAGACTGTTAATCTTTCTACTTAGAAGTTCTGAGAAGATTGCATAACAGTGTGCACCCCTAAGAATGCCTGATTTGTGGCAGATGGGGGTCTGGTTTAGCCACCACGGATGACAATGCACATGCTCACGCAACCATCTCAGTGTGCCCCTTTGGGGGGAAAAAGAAACAGCATCCATGTCTTGCCCCATGCACCTGACTCACCTGATCTCACTCCATGTGACTTCTTTTTGATTCTTTAAACGAAGAGGGACATGAAGGGACAGCGATTTGATGATGTAGAAGAGGTGAAGAAGAGAATGAAAGAGGTCCTGTCAGCCATCCAAACAGAGGCGTTTGAAAAATGTGTCCAAGAATGGAATCACAGATTTCACAAATGTATTAAGGGTAATGAGGAGTGCTCTGAAGGTGCTACGGTTATTTTGTAACAAATTTTAAATACATAGCTTTGGGGCGGAGGGAACTTCTGTTCTTGCCTTTTGGTACCCCCTTCATATATAAACACCCACACAAATAACAAGCACACGCGTATTTGCATAACACCCAAAGCGTGCATAGAAAGCTAATTCAGGAGAAGCTTGCAAGATTTGCACAACACAGTATGATGCATGCATTTGTTGATTTCAAGTATGTGTGTAGAATCTATACATATACACACGCGTGTATACACCTAGATGAAAACATTTAAGCACATTGAAAGAGATGGAGAGAAGAAAGGGCACACACGGTTGCAAGTCATTTGGTGTGTACCAGCAAGTCCAAATCCACAGGTCAGGCTGAAGGCTCCTCCTGAATCATGCAATTGGGTGGGGCAATGGGCTGTGAGCTCATGTTCCCAGAATGGGAGGTCAGAGTGGGATGAGCTGGGTGCAGACTGCAGACTGGGCAAGCTGTGGCAGGCCATCCAATTGGAATCAGACCACACTTGCAAGGCAACGAACTCCCCCTTTCAACCAACTGGCCTCTCCTATCAGATGCAGAATGAAAAACTGCTTACAAAGGATTGGCTGAACCACTGAGAGTGGCCGCCCAGCCAAATGGACACATACTTTAACCATCACATTTAACGCAACTCTCATCTGACTGACGTGATAGTGAGACGTCAAAGGTACATTGACTAGATTGTACCCCAAATCTGGATAGGTGGTCTGACATATATTCAATCAAAGGATCAAATACGTGGAGGGGCCAACTCTATGCCCCAGAGGTAAGGTTCCCACGGAAAAACCAAAAGCCATGGAGTCAATGCAGACTTGTAACCACCCCCTGTGGGTTTCTGAGATTGTCACTGCTTACAGGAGTCAGAAGTCCAGTCTTTCTCCTCCGCCAGCGGATGACGACCCTGCGGATTCCAGCCCAATGTGCAACCACTGAAAAGGGCCCCTGGAAAGACTTTAGCTTCTCTCTCAAGATGCTGCCCTGCATCTGCCTAGTGAGAGCCCCTTTGGAAGAAGGTGGTCCATGACACGGGAAACTCTGGGTGTTGCTCAATGAACAACATATGCTGTGTCATACCTGGGAGGACTTCTTCCCTAGATCCAAGAAACCAACTGCCATCAAGCCAATGCCGACTCATGGCGACGCTGCCCTCTCCTAGAGGGCAGGGCAGAACTGCCTCGGTGAGTTTCTGAAGCTGCAGCTTACAGGAGTCGAAGCCCTGTCTTTCTCCCCGATCCACTGATGCCCTCTGTGTTTTCTGCTATGGACTGGGTCTACCCGAGCTCAGGCACAGGTGACAGCTGCGGAGTGCTGACCTGAGTGCAGGCTCTGTGAATGAGGTTGACACTCAGGGTCACGGTGAAGGCAGCCAGCTGTGGGGAGCCGCTCCAGAAAAAAAACAGGGGAGCCCATGTAGTGGGCAGCATCTCCATGAGGGTCTTCTATGTGTTTGACCCTATGTACCCCAAGCTCAACGAGTCCCAGGTACTCTCCTCCGGAATGGAAGACGTTAAGGACTATACAGGAAGTGGCCAGAAAGAACAGACTGGTCCCTTAGAAAGAGCAGAGTCTGGGGACCAGCAGGGCTGGAGTAGCTCCTCTCACAATACAACTTTCAGGGGTCCTCAAACTATGGCCCGCGGGCCAAATGTGGCCCACCGAGGATATTTATCCAGTCCACCGGGTGCTCTTGCCACCGCTGCCTGTCCTGATTAGCAACCTACTTATCCCAAGCCTGAAGTGAATTTGTTCATAGTTTGTTGGGGGTCTTTTAACTATAGTCCGGCCCCCCAACAGTCTGAGGGACAGCAAACTGGCCCCCTGTTTAAAAAGTTTGAGGACCCCTGCATCCTAGACAGTCTGCTCTGAGTTCTTGCACCCTGTACCTGGGTCAACAAGAGACAGAGGGCTAACGAAACCGGTGTCCTGGTTCGTCATAAAACAATATGTCATTATATATTGTGAAATATTTATTTCCAATGACAAATAAATGAAATGTTGTCTTGAAGGTTGGGGTAGCCTTCATAACAGTCTTCATGCTCTATGTGGACATATCCGCATGTGGGTGGACCCCCCCTTAAAGAGAGATAGAGGGGCAGTGTGTTGGTTCCTAAGACCATCAGAAATATGTGTTTCCGATGGTTTTAGGTGACCCCTGTAAAAGGGTCATTCGACCTCCAGAGGGGTTGCGACCCACAGCTTGAGAGTTCGGCCATTCAGTGAGGTGTACTTACTCCACACCACTGCTGTGGGTTTCAGGGAGAGAGAGGGAGGAAAATGGATTCAACCACAAAAGCACACTGCAGGAATAGCAGGCCTGCCTCTTCCTGGTGGTCTGGGCTCAGCCAGGTTGTCTGAGTGGGACCACGAGAAGCAGGGAGAGTTTGGCACCAGGCAGGTGGGGAGTACACTTCACCTCACCTCCTGCCCCTGTTACCACCCCACCAACCTCAAGGCAGGCACAAGGCGGCTTCTGCTCCTCCTTCCCAGTCTGGCAGCCAGAGTACCAGGTTCTAGCCCTGCTGAGGGACCTCGGGGTGGGATGCCAGCCCCTCCCCCTGGGTTGGCCTTAGAACATCGCTCTAACACAAGCAGCTTTCTGCCAGTGGTCCTGTTAACCTCTGGGTCTAGGCATCCCCACTGACCCTAGAGAGTGAGGGGCAGGGTTACCCAATGGTGATGTCTTCGTGTGAGTGGTCTCCACACACAGTTTGAGTTGAGGACTTCGGTGTGAATCATTTATTGGAAAGAAGATCCCAGGAAGCTGGCATGAGGGTAGCCGGGAGAGCGAGACGGAATGTCAAGTGATCTAGGTCCCCTGATAGAGACCACTGGGACTGCGTTTTGCCAGCAGCTCTGACAATGTACAGAGTGCCCCCCAGATTGTCCTCCTGGCCGGAGGTGCTGCAGTACGACCAGCTCCTGTCCCCCAATGCCTGGGATTTGTCCCCCAAGTGTGAACTCAGGGCACCCACCCTCCCGACACATCCTCCTCCCAGCCTGTGCCTGTGTCAAGGCAACCAGGGCTCTCGAGGGGCTGGAAGAGACTTGGAGAAATCTGGGGGCTGCCTGGAGCGGTCAGGTAGGTGAGGCAAGCAGAGAATGGACAGTAACGCCCCACACAGCAGCCTGAACCCAAAGGGGGACACAGAGCGGCAGCTGTGCCAAGTGGCTGTGGGGCCTGCATGACTTTCCATGCCCATCTCCCCAGGACTGCCAGCCCGCACACAATGCCATACCCCTTGCAAAGCACCAGGCAGCTGTCCACCACTAAGCAGTCTGCTCTCCCATGACTTCAGCAAGTACTTTCTTGACTGTAAGCCTCCGATTCTCTGCTCCCTAACGGGGTATCAGAATGTCCACCCCCACAGAGGGACATGGAAGTGGCTTGCAGGGGCCAGGGATGATTTTCTCACTCTTTCACTGCAGCAAGGGAGCACGTCTTCCCCAGGAGAAAGACTGTTGAACCAGGGGACTCGAGCTTCAGCAGCAAGTGATCCTTGCCACCCCAGGCTCCCCACCCCCACCCCCGATGCTCCCCCCAAAATAGATGACACTGGGACAAACATGGGACCTAGGATTGTGTGCTAGTGTGTGTGGACTAGAGAACCAAATTCGTAGACACTCATATGAGTGAAGAAAGAGCTTTATATAAAGATAATTATGCCTGACGAAAACAACCCAGCCCAGCCCAGATCAAGTCCATAAGTCCAATACTAGCCCATATGTCTGATACCAATCCATAGCGTTCTCTTCAAACTCATGAAACACATGCAATGACACGGAATGCAGGAAGATCACAGGCCTGTGGGAGGGAAATCTTATGGTTCCAGTGGCTTTGTAAGCATCTCAGCACTGGCAGGGGTCTCCACGTGGTTCTTCCAACTCAGGGCACTAGTGTAGTTCCATGTGTCTTGTCAGCTGCAGTGTCTCTCACCTCCAAAGAGGAAGACAGGAGTCCCCAGAATCCTCAGGAGAAGGCCACGCCCACAGAGGGTCCTCATTGGCTATAGCCTGATGGGTAGCCTAGACACTACCCCTTCCCTCGGAATCCTCTCAAATTGACAAACACTGGCAGAACTACCAGAGTTGAAAGGTGACAGATGCTGGAGGATGTTAGGATTCGTTCTGCACATTGGGTGCCACCACATATGGGAAGAGATGGTTTCTGGGAAGTCCCGGCACACAAGGCCCTCCGATAATGTCTAAGACACCGAAACCATTGGATCTGTTCTGACACATGGTGGCCCCCGCGTGCCTTGGAGAAACGCAGCTTTCCCAGCTACAATCTGTATGGAAGTAGGTCACCAGTCCTTTCTTCAGAAGCACCTCTGGGTGGGTTCAAACAGCCGACCTTTGGGTCAGTAGTTGAGTATAAACTGTGTGTGCTACCCAAAGACCCCAAAGCGCAAGTGACAGGCCAGCCTGAAAGCCCTAGAGCTACGTGAACCGGAGGCCCTGCCAAGTCAACCTCTGATCCTGCTCACCCTCTTCCCAGAGCAGAGAGCCATGCAGACCCTGCCCAGAGCTCAAATGGGGCAGGGTGGCCAGCAGCTGCGCTGGAATCGCTCAAGCTTTACAGTCCCCCAGCAAGGTCTCTGTTCTGCTCCACTATGAGGAGGCCTGAGCGTAAAGGACCCAGGTGCCTTCATTAAAACAAATCAAAACTGCGAATGAAAGGTGACTTTTGTGAGGGATGTGTGGTGTGGCCCTGCAAGCCCCGGGCGGTTTTACAAGCCCAGACACAGAGCACAAGTAGTTAGGGGATCCTCAACATTTCCTAGGCCCCGGCAGACCCCCCTGTCCTCTGCCCTGCAGACCCACCAGCTGGGTCAGGCTGGAGAGGAAGTGGGCGGAGGGTGAGAGGCCCAGGCTCTGTGACTCAGGGTCACTTGGGTTTCCTGTGGAGCTCCAGCCATCTGTCACACTCGGGTCTCACAGGTGCAAGGAGAGCCTTTGTCCTCGAAGCAGTTTCCCCTGAGTGGACGTGGGATGGGCACACAGATGTCCTGGGGGAGTGAAACCCCCAGACTCTCCACCATCACATCTATCCCCATCCACAGCAGCCCCACAGGATAGGATCGAACTGCCTCGGTAGGTTTCTGCGACGGCAACCCTCTATGAGGATGGGAACTCTCCTTTACCACCAGAGGAGCAGTGGGTGCTTCAAAGTGCTGACTTTGCAGGTAGCGACCACACCCCCAGCATTGCAGATCTCTGTGGTCCTCACACTCCCAGAAACCCGGCCCCTCCTTTGCCTCTCACGGGGGCAGATCTGGAAATAGATCCGTGTTAGGCCAGGTAGACTAAAGAAACAAAGTATAGACACTCATACGTGTATAAGAAAGACCTTTATATGAAGAGCTGTATTGTACATTCAGAAAACAACCCACCCCAGTCCAGATCAAGTCCATAAGTCTGTCATTAGCCCATTTGTCTCCTACCAATCCATAGGTCCTCTTCAGACTCAGGAAACACATGCAATGACGCTGAATGCAGGAAGATCACAGGCCAGTGGATGGGAAGTCTTGTGGATCCCATGGCGGTAGAAGCATCTCAGCACTGGCAGGGGGTCTCCAAGTGGCTCCTTCAGCCTCTCTCCATGTTTTTTCTCCACAGGCATGTCTCCCAGGGAAGGAGCCTATGTCCTGCCTCCAGTGAGCTATTTATCTCCTTAGCGCCTCCAAATGAGGTCATCAAGCTGCAACCTGATGGGCAGGCTAAACTCTACCATTCCACTCTAATACACTCAGATTGACACCAGGTTATGTAACTACCATGAAACTGAGTCAGGAAAGTCATGAGACTAGATAGAAAATGTAACTATAAGATCTTCCTGTGTTAGTCCGGGTAGACTAGAGGAACAAATTCAAGGAAACGCATATCGATATAAGGAAAGGGTTTATATACAAAAGGAATGGGACATGGAGAAAGTATCCCAGCCCAGTCCAGTACAAAGTCATAAGTTCGATATTAACCCATATGCCTGAAATCAGTCTATAAAGTCTTCCGACTCACGAAGTCACAGGTCAGTGGGTGCAGAATCCCGGTGCTGGCGGGCACCTCACCTCCAGGGCTCAGGGTCCATCAACAGCAGAAGCAACTCATCACTGGCAGAGGTCTCCATCTTCAGAGGTCTGGCTCCATCAGGGCAAAGCTGGGTGGTCTCTCCATCGGATCCTCCAGCTTCTCAAACGCTGCCAGCTTGTCTTGTCCATGATTAATCGTTTCCCTAACTCCCAACAACTGGGGAAGATAGCTTCTCATCTTTGCAAGGGAAATATCGCGAGACTTCCCAGAAGTCTCAGGAGAAAGCCGTGCCCACATAGAGGCCTCATCGACTACTCAATGGCTATCTCCAGACTCCACCCCTACATTTCAATCATAAAATTAACATAAGCACATGACTGCCACACTTCCTTTGTTTGTTTTTGCAATAAAATCCCCAGGACATATAAAATATGAAATTAAAAAAAAGAAAGGAAATGGACAGCCTCTTCAAGTCCCAAATGGCCATCAACTTTGTTAACAGAGGAGAGAACATATATTGTGATGGACTGAATTGACTCCTTAGCAAATTGAGTTTGTATGGTGTGTGTATGCGTGTGTGTGTGTGTGCATATTTTTAGTTGCTGTTGCCAAGTGATCCCTAACAGAATCCGATGGATGGAAGGGGTCCCCTAGAGCTCCATTGTCCACCCCTGTCCTGCTACAGGGATCTCTCAGCCCAGCTGCCTGTCAGAGGCCAAGGCAAACTTGGACAGAAGTTCGCACTTTCTTTTTCAGTGTGATCAAATACCTGTGACACCAAGTTTGCTCCTCTACACGTTTCTAAGGGTCCGGTCTGATGACAGCAATCACATTCACAGTGCTGTGCACCCACCGCCAACAACCACCACCCCTGAAACCTTGCCATCAATCCCAATGGTCCTGCTGACTGCATGTGGCACTCTGGACTCTGGTGTTTGGTCCCGTGAAATGGGGATCGGGGTGTCAGTGATGAACTTCTAGAGAGCCTTTTGGAGTACCTAAAATTTAACTTTGTTAAGTTGGGGAATGGTCACATCCCAGAAAGGCTGCCTTGAGCCTCAGGCCCCTTTGAGGCCTAAGCCGGCCATCAAAAGAGGGGTTCAATAGAGGAAGGCGAAGTCTATGAAGGAATCACCAAAGAAAGACGGGGACACAAAGATTTGAGGAGGAAAGGCTGCCCTGCATGCCAATGCACAGAGCCGGGCAAGCAACGACAAGCGGAAACTCGGTCTTGGTAGGGGAAGGGTCCACAGTGGTTTTTCTTCTCTCCTGGCTGCTGTACACTTACCAAAAGACGATGGTGGTTCCTCTTTGAATGTGAGTGAACACGGAGCACCTTCTGTTAAGTGAAATAGAAGGGAAACATTGCATGATCTCACATTTAGGAAAAGTCCAAGCCAGGTGCAGACACAGAGACCAGTGCTCATCGGGGGTGCCCAGGGCTGGAAGTGGGGTGGAGGGGGGTCGCTCTCTAGGGAATAATCCATTTTGTTTATGGTAATGGGGAAAACCAAACTCACTTCAATGGGGCCATGTCTGATGCACGGTGATCCTAAAACTGCCCTAGGTGGGTCTCTGAGACTATAACTCTTTGCAGGAGAAGAAAATTTTAACTTTCTCCCCGAGAGCAGCTGGTGCCTTCATACTGCTGACCTTGGGGTTAGCAGCCCAGTGAGCAATCCACTACGCCACCAGGGCTCCTGGTGAGGCAAAAGATGGTAATAAACAGGTAAAGTTTGCACAACTCGGCTGAGCCCCGGTGGCGTAGTGGTTGAGTGCGGGACTGCGGCCCACTGGCTTGGTGGTTCAAATCCAGCAGCAGCTCTCCAGGAGCAAGGCTGGGCCTCCCATTCCCACCAGGGGGCAGTGATGAAAAAAAAAGTTTGCGCAACTTCTACCGAGGCTAATGACACCACTTAATTGTACCCAGGAAAAAGGATGCACAAACAAACACTGATACAATCACTTGGCAACAGCAATTAAAAATATGCATATAATGAAACAAGCAGGAGCTCCAGCTACGGACACTTCTCAGCATAATCAATCGCCTGACAGTGTTTTTACCCCTGATGGGAAGACGTAGGGTCACTGTGTCTTTCAGAGAAAAAAAGATCACTAATTCCTTGATCATTTCCTAAGAAATGGGAGCTTGTGTTAGTCTGGGTAGACTAGGGAAACAAATTCATAAACACGTATATGGATACATGGGAAAGGTTTGTATACAAGAGGAATGGAACATTGAGAAAGCATCCCCACCCATCCCCAGTCCAAAGTCCTAAGCCTGATATTAGCCCATATTTTCAATACCAATCTATAAAGTCCCCTTCCGACTCACGAAGTCACAGGCCAGTGGGTGCAGAGTTCCGCACATCCAGGGGCAGCAGAAGCATCCCCGCACTGGCAGGAGTCTCCCCGTGGCCTCCGAAGCATCTCAGCACTGTCAGGAGTTCTCCATGTGGCTTCTCCAGCCCCAGAGGTTTGGCTCTATCAGAGCAAGTCCATGTGGCCTCTCCTCCGGCTCCTCCATTCTCCAAGAATCAGGATCCATCAGCATGGTGTCATCTCGTCTTGTCAGTAACGAACTCCCTGAAAGAGAATCAAGCCTCTCTTCTTCAATAGGGAAATACCACAAGACTCTCAGAATTCTCAGGAGAAAACCATGCCCACAGAGGCCTCATTGGCTATCTCCAGAGTGACAGGCTAGACTACACCCCTAGACTCCCAATCATGAAATTGACATCAAGTACATGAACACCACAGAGCTGAAATGGCATGAGGAATCCCTGATGAAAAGTGACCAGATCCGTTTTAGAAGAAATAACGACCAGGGTGGCCCTTAGAAGCGAGAATGGGGAGACTTTTACTCGCTGACATTGGACATGCCCTCAGGGAAGCCCTGTCTGTAATGATGCCATCTTGGTTGGTGGAACAGAGGTTAGCACAAGCCAGGAAACTCTCAGTGAGACGGGGGACCCATGAGCAACAGGTGCAGGTGGCAGAGGACCCAGCGACACTGCGTTCTGTTCTCTGCAACCTCGCCGTAAGGGAGGCCAACTCAAGGGCCACGAACAACATCCATCTTCGCTGCTCCCGTCACAGTTACTGCAAGTTCCTGACACCAACATGTTTTTAATGTTTTTATCCCCCAATGATTTTATTAGGGGCTCTTCCAGCTCTTATAACATTCCATACATCATTTGTATCAAGCATATCTGTACACATGTTGCCATCTTCATTTCCAAATATTTTCTACTTGAGCCCTTGGTATAAGCTCTTCTTTCCTCCTCCTTTTTTTTTTAATAAATCAATCTATTGGGGGCTCACACAACTCCCATCAGGATCAATATATAAGTCAATTGGATGCAGACGACATTTGCACACTTGTTGCCATCATCGCACTCAAGATATCCTCCCTCCACTTAGGTCCCCAGTACCGGCTCCCCATGTTTCCCTTCCCTCCCCACACCCCCTCCCCCATGAACCCTTAATAATTTAAAAATTGTTATTACTCTTTCATATCATACACTGTCCGATGTGTCCCTTCATTCACTTCCTTGTTGCCCATGCCCCAGAGAGGAGGTCATATGTAGATCCCTGAAATTGGTTCCCCCTTTCTATTCCACCATCCCTCAACTTCCCCAGTATCACCACTCCCACCACTAGTGCTGAGGAAACATCTATCCTAAATTCCCCCTGTTTCCAGCTCCAGTGCACATCCTCTGGTCTCACTGGATTGTCAGGTAGAATTGGGATCATGGGATCATTGGGTGGGAGGAACCATTTGAGAACTAGAGGAAAGCTGCATATTTCATCATTACTACACTGCACCTTGACTGGCTCATCCCCTCTCTGCAACCGCTCTGTAAGGGGACGTCTGAACCCAGCATTTAACACTCTCTCCAAGGCCCACTCCAGCTCAGAGCAATCCTATGGGGCAGTAGAACTCAGGGCCCGTTGGCTTTTCCACACTGCCCCCTTTGGGGAAAACAGCTGTTGTGTTCAACCACAAACCCTGAGGTTGACAATCTCAGGGCTGCCAAGCACCAGGGCTCTAATCCCTTTTCCGAGGAGCAAATCAAACCCACTGTGCCAGAGTCCATTTCAACTCACATTAACCCCACAAGATGGAGTAGAACTGCTTCTTAAGCTTTCTGAGACTGTACATCTTTTTTGGGGGGGCATCACTGCCCTCTGGTGGTGGGAGTAGGAGGTCCCGCCTTGCTGCTAGATTTGAACCTCCAACCCAGTGGGCCGCAGTCCCGCAAACAACCACTACACCACCGGTGCTCAGCCCGAGACTGTACATCTTTATGGAAGCAGACAGCTTCATCTTTCTCACTCAGAAATGCTGGTGGATATGAACCTTGAACCTTGTGGTTAGCAGCCCAACACGCCACCCACGAAGCCATCAGGGCTCCCTCGTGCCCCCTTACTGTCCCCAAGTGCCTCTTCTAATACTTGGCTCTGGGTCAAACCAGTGACATCCTGACTAGTCACAGCATATCTGACCTTTCTTATCTTTCCTGGTCCATTTCAAACCTCCCTGCTCCATGAAAGTCTCCCACCCACCACCATGCCCTCCCCCCACATTCCTGGATGAAGCTGCCTTCAGCCACTCTCTGGTGTCCAGAATACATATCAGCAACTCTTTTCCCAAATCTGACACACTTCGTGGAAGATGCCTTCACAGGGTATCTCTGCAGCCTTATTCAGATGCTAGTGTGTGTGTGTGTGTGTGTGTGTGTGTGTGTGTGTGTGTGTTCAGAGGACCCTCCTGTAATCCCCATCAATCACACCCCTACCAGCACCTTAAGCCTAGGACAGTAGATATACCTTTGATCTCAATCCAATAAGCTGTCCATTTGTTTTACAAGACACGGTCTTCCATAAAGATTTGCAGTCTCAGGCAGCATAAGAAAATGTCAGGGGTGTGTGTGTGTGTCTGTGTGTGTGTGTGTGTGTATCTATGTGTCTGTGTGTGTGTTTTGAGTGACAGATCACACAGATGCCTTTTTAAAGAATTGTTCCAAATATTCTGTCTTTGGAGACAAAGATTCAAGAAAAGCCATTTTAAAATACTTCTCCATATGTTGTAACAATGAAATATGCAACTTCCCTCTAGTTCCTCCCACCCACTATCATGATCTCAATTCTACCTGACAAATCCGGCTATACCAGGGGATGTACACTGGAGTGGGAAACATGGGAAATTTAGGATAGATGATTCCTTTAGGACCAGTGGTGAGAGTGGTGATTCTGGGAGGGTAGAGGGAAGGTGGAGTAGAAAAGGGAAACCAATTTCAGGGATCTGCATATAACCTCCTCCCTGGGGTATGGACAACAGGGAAGTAAGTGAAGGGACACATCGGACAGTGTACAATGTGAAAAAAGTAATAACAATTTGTAAATTATTAAGGATTCATGGAGGAGGGGGTGTGGGAAGGGAGGGGGAATTAGGGGAGCTGGTACTGGAGGCCTAAGTGGAGGGAGGATGTTTTGAGAGTGGTGGTGGCAGCAAGTGTGCAGATGTAGTCTGCATCCAATTGACATATGTATTGATTGTGATGGGAGTTGTATGAGCCCCCAATAAAATGATTTATTAAAAAAAAAACTAGTCCTTGTCCAGCTGAGAAGGCAGTAACATACCACCATAGGTCTCTCTGTTTAACATGGGGCTTCCTATAGGAGCAGGCCTGACCTGCACACATCACCCTTAGCCTCTGCCAGCGCACAGTGGGCGGGGGGGGGGGGAGAGGACTTTTTCTTACTCTCTCCCCACCCCCCACCCACCCTCACACCCGGCCTCTCTCCTCCCTCCTGCATCCACATCTGGTTTGCTTTCAACACAAGCTTCACAATGGACAGATTTTGCACTCACAGGATTTATGGCTCCTGCAGCCCCTCCTTGATTTTGATATGATTCCATTATGTGCTTAAAATCTGGACTGTGCGCTTGACTCCAGGGAGCTGTTTATGACAAGTCCTTCGCAGCCCTAAATCGCTCACCGATAAGAACCTGGTCATGTTCAAAAGCAACGACGAGTTGCTAAGACAGAAAATTGCCAGGCATCTCAGATGGTCGCTTTTAAAACTGTTCTTCCTACAGGATTAATGAAGTCTGGTGTTTGCCTGGCAGATCTATTTGCCCAGTCAAGCCTTCAACCCTGCATCCTCATAGAAACTCCCCACTCCTACCCCACCCCAAGCTAGGTCACTTCTTCTGGGCTGTGTGTTCTTTGCTCTGGGGACCAGAGATCCCACTGATACACAGGTTGGTCAATATAAGCTGGCATCATAACCTTCTCCTTCTTAAGTATACAGGAATGGGGACCATCATTTATCCTGGAGGAAATGCCAAGGATTCCAAGACTAAGAAGACAAATTTTTTGCCCTTTGGTCTTAGAGCAAAAATTGTCCTTGACAATGAAATGACATAGATAAAACTCAGAAAGGAAGGTGGGAGGGGAGAGAAAGAATTTCTAACCAAGAATTATATACCCAGCCAAATTGTCCCTTTGGTTCATCAGGCAAATTATGGCATTTTCAGATAAATGAAAAGTAAAAGGAATTTGTAAAATTCAAACCAACCTGACACACAACACTAAAGGGAGTTCTACAGACAGAGAACCGACAACAGTAGACAACAACCTGAGATGAACCTACATAACCACGCCACTCAGAAGTCATGTCAGATAAAGAAGTATCCAGAACAAAACAAGACTGTAAGACTGAAAAATAGGGAGTAAGAAGTATGCGTTTGTAAACAAGGACAACTATCAAGTACCAAGAGAAGTCAAGTAGATTTCAAGACAGAACATACTGCTTTAAATTGGGGGAGACATAAATTAGAGGGCATTAATAAATTAGAGGACAATGTCAAAAAATGAATAAACTTTCTCATCAAAACAAAAAAGGCAAAATCATACAGATTTAGTACTATTTGAATAAGGCAAGAAAACTTTTTCACATTAAAAGAATTATCGGACAGGTACCAAGGGTATGAGAATAAGGGAGGATAGACTACTCTTTAGAAGGTCTCACTAAGACAGAAGTCAGCAATATGTGATGGAGGCAGGGGAAGTCACAGGAAGAAGTGCAAGAATTGAAGGCACCAGAGTTCACTGTTGTCATGCACACAATAACCCTGCCATAATGGTCATCTGTGAGTAGAAGCATGGAGAGACAGACATCGGTGTGAGAGGGTGAGTGGGGTTACACCTACAAGCAGATATCAGTTTTCTGCTGCAAAAATATCTAATGAATATGATGGGCACTAGCAACAGGGAGCAAAGTGTGGCAGTCATGTGCTTATGTTAATTTTATGATTGAGGTGTAGGGGTGGAGCCTAGCTTGTTAATCTGGAGATAGCCATTGAGTAGCCAATGAGGTCTCTATGTGGGCATGGCTTTCTCCTGAGATGTCTGGGAAATCTCGCAATATTTCTCTCGTGAAGATGAGAAGCTATCTCCCCAGTTGTTGGGAGTTAGTCTCAGAGACGATGAATCACAGACCAGACAAGATGGCAGCGTCCAAGAAGCTGGAGGAGCCAGCAGAGAGAACACACGGCTTTGCCCTAATGGAGCCAGATCCCTGAAGCTGAGGCAGCCACATGGACACCTCGGCCAGCGATGAGTTGCTTCTGCTGTTGATGGACCCTGAGCCCTGGAAGCGAGGAGCCATGTGGAGACCCCTGCCAGCGCCAAGATTCTGCACCCACTGACCTGTGACATCGTGAGTCGGAAGGAGACTTTATAGACTGATTTCAGGCCTATGGGTTAATATGGGACTTATGATTTTGAATTGGACCGGGCCCAATGTCCTGTTCCTCTTGTATATAATCCTTTTCCTTATATCTATATGTGTGTCTATGAAAGTTTGTTCTTTTAGCCTACCCGGATAACACACAAAGAAATAGATTCTTGAGGGAATGAGTTGATGGGCCTGAGGACTCTTGGGGAACATCAAAATAGATGGAATGACATAGTCCACAGAGATTGTTCCACACCCTACTTTGGAGAGTGGGTCCTAGAAGCTCATAAGTGGCCATCGAATGAGAAACAATGTATCTCTTTCTGTCAGAAGGATGGGAGGCAGAGTGTGTGGGGTAGGGGTGAATGAAGATGGATGCAAACAATTAGTCCCAAGAACTAGTGGACCACAAAAAAATCAGCTTCCATGATCTTGAAACCAGAAGATCTAGATCATTGGTTCTCAAACTTATTTGGCCTACCAACCCCTTTTCAGGAAAATACCACCCAGTGCCTCCTCCAAAAAACAAAGAAACCTCATTGCCATCGATCGAGTTGTTGCTGACTCTTATGGATGGGAATGCAGAGCCCTGTCTTGCTCGTGGTTCAAACTGCTGCCCTTTCATATCACGGGCCAATGGTTATGCTTGGTCTGTGGCCTGCATGGTCAGCAGTTCAAAACCACCAGCTGCTCCTCCAGAGAACGACTAGACATCCTGCTCCTGTCAAGAGATAGTCTCAGAAGCCCGCAAGGGGCCTCTCTGTGAATCAGCACTGACTTGAAGGCAGTGAGATCTCTTTCACAGCCTCCCTAGATATGTCCAGTGGGCCGTATCACACAAGTTGGGAAACACTTTTTTTAAAAAATGAAGACAAGGGTGTAAAACAGCAGTTCTCAACCTGTGGGTTGTGACCCCCTTGGGAGGTCAAATCACCCTTGCACAGGGGTCGCCCGGCTCATAACAGTAGCAAAATTACAGTCATGAAGTAGAAACGAAAATGATTTTGTGGCTGGGGGGTCACCACAACATGACAAACTGTATTAAGGGGGCATGGCATTAGGAAGATTGAAAACCACTGGTGTAGAATGAGGCACACAGGTAAGCTGGGTTTCTAAGCCCAGAAGTTCAACTTTGTCTCCTCTTAGGCTGGTGTGATGAACACAGGGGACTGGGCTCATTCATTCATTCCTTGAGCACACTGTGGGTCCTCCTCTGTACTTGTGCTGGGTCCATGGGCTAAACAAGAGAGACCTCAAGGGCTGACAGGGACTGTGTTCTGTAACCTTAAAAGCACGGGGCTCAGGGGCATGCACAGAGTCCCTCCCAGACTGGAGTGGGACAGGGGATGGGGTGCCTCGTCAGGGCAGGCTCCTAGGGAAAATGCCATCTTTGTGAGCAGCGGAAGGTGAAGCAGCAACAATCCAGGCAGGCCAAGGGGCAAGGGAAGCGTCTTTTAGACTGAACACACACACTACAGACGTCTTGGAAGGACCATTATCAGGCTAGGAGTATGCAGACTCCATCATGCCATCATTAAGCTTCCATTCTAATCCCTTCCTGTTGAGAATTTCAACAACATCTTGGTTTCTGAATAAGGAATGCTTTGGCGTGAGCTACTTTTCTGTTATCAGCATCGTCAATGTTCTGAAGTGTTTTACTGAGAAAAAGCCAAACACACTGGCATTGAGTGCATGCCAGCTCATAGCAGACCTATAGGACAGGGTAGAACTGTTCCTCTAAGCTTGTGAAGCTGTAACTCTTTACAGGAGCAGAAACCTGCATCTTCCTTGTGCAGAGCACCTGGTGGTTTCGAACAGCTGATCTTGCATTAGCCACCAAATGCAGAACTGCCAGGCAAATCCTTACCTGGGCTCCTAAACCAGGTGAAATTTCCAATGTTGGATAGAGTATTAAACTCTGATGCCAGAGGCAGCAAACATTCAATATTTATCATAAATATGATTTCCCAAAACCTTGTGCCAACTTAAGTTTCTGCCAATGATGCTTAACTGGTCCGTCTTCCCTTTACCACTGCCAGATTTGACTATTTAAGATTTTCTTTATAGGGTAGGACCAAAACGAAGACACTACATTACATTATTAGTATGCTTTTCTGTGACTGTTAATGAAGATGTACATTTGTTCATGTCTTGGTTAATATATGCTCCTCACACCTCCCAGCCTCATATTATCCTTCAATGTCTTTTGCTGGTTTTGTATGTTAAAACCTTCGATGAAAATATGCTGTATGTGTTCCTTATGTAGTAAAGAAGATTTTTGCAGTGGGGATGAATGGATTGGTGGATGGATAGATGGATAGACAGATGGATGGATGGATGGGTGATGGGTGGGTAGATGATGGGTGGATGGATAGATGATGGGAGGGTGGATGATGGATGGATGGATGAATGAATGGATGAATGGGCGGGTGGGTGGATGGGTGGGTGAATAGATGGGTGGATGGGTGAGTGCATGGATGGATAGGTAGATGATGGATGGATGAATAGGTGGATGAATGGATGATGAATGGGTGGGTGGATGGATGTGTTTTTTATATTTTCTGCACAAATCTCCTGTCATGTTTTGGGAAAATCCCACAACACGCTCAGTTCCCTATCTGAGCTGTGGAACCCTTCAGCCACCACAGGTCCACCTGGAGCTTAGTTCAACACTCCCTGACTACCCCCTGTGCCATTCTCCCTGGGCCTAAGTTGCTCAGGATCCAGACACATTTCAAGTGGCAAAAAGAAACCCAGAAGCAGTTGGTGGAAGATCTCATGCCTTCATTCCCCCACTACCTCAAAGTAAAGTCCTGGGGGAGGTGTCAGCATAGGGGCTGAGTATAAAGAGGAACCAGCAAGGGGAGAACTGTCAGGGTCTATTGACCGGGGCCAGTGGTTGGGGTCTTTCAAAAGGTTCATGATAAAAGAAAGGCTAAAGAGTGGAGTGCCTATGAGCTTGGACTCGGGACCAGCAGCCACACAGCTTAGTGGAAGTCAGAGTTTTAAGAAAACTCACTGCATGATGAATGATAAGAAAGCCAACCAGCGACACTGAATCCAGTGCCTCCCTGGGATCTGTGAGTGCAGGGCACAGAGACTGGAAGTCAGGCCTCTGCTCAGACACTAGCATGATTGCAAGAGATAGCTATGGGAAAATTCCCACCCCTTTCTATGCCTCAGTCTCCTCACCTAAACACAACGAGGGTGGGCTAGATAGGGCCTCAGTTCAGCTCTGAGTTCTAACAGTGCGGATGGTCACAGAAGACCTGGTGTGTCTCTCAGTCTCCAGAGACCAGCTGTATTAGTCTGGGTAGATTAGAGAAACAAATCCAGGGAGACTCGTATATGTGTAAGAGTAAACTTTATATGAAAGAGACGTCATATATTAAGAAAACACCCCATCCTAGTTCAAGTCCATAAACCCATATGTCCAATACCAGTCTAAAGTCCTCTTCAGACTCATACAACACATGCAATGATGCTGATTGCAGGAAGATCACAGAGCAGCGGGTGGAAAGTCTTGTGGATCCAGTGGCGGTGGAAGCATCTCAGTGCTGGCGTGGATTTCCATGTGGCTCCTCCAGCTCCAGAGCTCTGGCTGCCATCAGCGTTGTTCCATGTGGCTTGTCAACAGAAATATAAAGCAGAAGGAGTGTGTGTCCTTCCTCCAGAAAGGAAGACAGGAGTTCCCTGAATCCTCAGGAGAAGACCATGCCCACACAGAGGCCTGACCGGCTGTGACCTGTTGACAGACTAGACTCCACCTGTTCGCTCAAGTTGACAGAGGATTATATAATTGCCACACCAACCTTGGCCAGTCAAGTCCCTCCCTCTAAGCAGACCAAGGAGGTAGATGCCAAGATAGCTGTGGGGTTTCCTGGAAAGCCACCTTCCTGAAAAGTCGCCACCTTCTCCCAGTGAGCTATTTACCAAAGCAAATGCCTCAAGGTGGCACTGGCACTCCTGGAAAGGTGATCTTGCCAACTGTCACCCTGACACCACCCTCCATACACCCAGGTTCTCTCTCTCACACACACACACACAACCTATAGTCTTATGGTTTATGATTTGTCTTTATGATTTATGGTTTATGATTATGATTCATGTCTTATGGTTTAGCTCTGACACACGCTTACTTCCATGTATGCTACCGTGTGTCATGGCTCCCTGCCACGTACCAAGCCCGGCTGTAGGATCATGATAAGTGAGACCAACACATGCTTTACCTTCCTAGAAACAACCGACCAGAAGATGCCCCATGTGCCCCACAATAAACAAGCAGAGTACGGTTTGAGGTTGTTGGATGCACATTGAAGAAAACAAAATAGGTCAGCAGCATTGCAACGGACTGCCAGGCATGCTGGGGCGCGGGCCGATGGGTGGACATTTGAGCCGAGGCAGCTTTGAGGAGGAAGAGGCTGCCTGCCAACCTCTGGGGCAGAGCAGCGTGGGCAGAGGGAGCAGCAGGCAGACACATCCAGGAAGGGTGCCGCCAAAGCCAGTGGGGCTGGGGAGTCTCTGACTTTGGCTGCTGGTTGAAAGGCCAGAGTCTCCCTGAGGTGCCTCGGAAGAAAGGTTTGGCCATCTCCTGTGAAAACTGAAAACTCTGAGCAGTGCAGTTGTGTCACCAGAATGGTGCCGGGAGGTACAGTCCACTTAAGAGCCACTGTTTTTTCCTTTGTTTCTTTATTTGCTTGTTTTTGTTTTTGAGGGAGTCTGGAGCTGGGAGGAGCCCTGTTGGCATCATGGGTTGCATAGTTGGGCTGCTAACCACAAAGCCAGCAGTTCAAAACCACCAGCCGCTCTGTGGGAAAAAGATGAGACATCCAACTCTCATGAAGAGTTACAGCACCAGAAATTCACTCTCTTGTCCCAGAGGGTCTCTATGAGCCCACTGGAGCTGGGCGGGGGGGGGGGGGGGGGGAGGCCTCTCAAGATGGGGATCAAATCATCAGGCCACACTGTAATGCGGAAGACCCTGGGGGAACGCAGGAGCCATTGGGGGACGTGGAGCAGAGATTGCTATGTGAGGAGAAGAGGCTGTCCAGGGGAGCAGGAATGAAAGCGGGG
>PVJH01023343.1:0-34835 GCA_004026705.1 Nesogale talazaci | reverse complement strand
AATGAACCGACTCCAAGACAGGCCAGATAACTTCCCCCATCTCTTCAGTGGTTCGTGTGATCTGGTCTTGGAGCACATGTGCATGAATTTTGTCAACATTTTCATCCATTTGGCAAGTTGACAGATGTGCAGAACAAGATTTGTCACCAATTGACATTTCACATTTTCTGAAATGAGAAAATCACTTGTACACATTTTTTCCCCCATAGCTGCCCTTGTAAGCTGTGTTGACCAACACAACCATTTCGGCAGCATTCTTCCCATGAAGGAAATGAAATTTCACAGTCACATCCTGTTCTCTTAAATTGGCCATCACAAAAACAAGGTTTTAGCGAAACTTACTGTTTTTTTTTTGGGGGGGGGGCATCACTGCCCTCTGGTGGTGGGAGCCTTTACTCCTGTGGAGCTGCTGCTGGAATTGAACCTCCATCCCAGTGGGCCCCAGTCCTGCACACAACCACTACGCCACCAGGGTTCAGCCCTAAAGAAACTTTTTTTTTTTTTTTTTTAGGCATCCCTGCCCTCTGGTGGTGGGAGTAGGAGGCCCAGCCTTTGCTCCTGGGAGCTGGAATTGAGCCTCCAACCCAGTGGGCCGCAGTCCCGCGCACAACCACTACGCCACCGGGGCTCAGCCTCTGGCGAAACTTTTTATTAAAAAAATTTACTGACCAGGGAGAACCTTCTCAGGCCACACCACGGGGTGCACTAACTCAGCAAGTTGCTCCATGTTTGCATAGGAGTGGGGGAGTGAGGGAAAGGAGAGAAGTACTGTGAAACCTGCCCAACGGAGCTTTTTTCCCATTTTGGGTCTTTTTTGGGAGGGAGAGATACCCCCGTCATATAACATACTACACCACCTCCCACGCCATGTCAGGGCTCCTACCTTTGACAGAAAAAAAAAAATAGCTCTGTTAAACTCAATATTGCAGGGCTGAGCCCCGGTGGCGTAGTGGTTGTGCGCGGGACTGCGGCCCACTGGGACAGAGGTTCAATTCCAGCAGTGGGGCTGGGCCTCCTACTCCCACCACCGGACAGCAGTGATGCCCACCCCCCCCCCAAAAAAAAAAAAAAACAAACTCAATATTGCATTTCCTGCACTGAATTTACTCTTTTAATTTAACTTCTAATACTCTAAGATAAATATTATTGTTTTTTGTTTTGCCCTTAGTAGAGTCATAGTATTATATATTTGTCACATAAACCTTAGTGTATTTCTTGGATAAATACTTATTTACTATTGGTATACATGAACTGGTAGCAGAAAGATCAGAACTTCCAACCTGCAATCTGCCTCATGGGATAAAGATGAAACTATTTCCTATAATGATAAGTCTCAAAAACCCAAAGGGGCAGTTCCACACTACCCCATACAGTTGTTATGATTTAGAATCAGCTCCGCCTCTCAGATGTTGATGCTCCTAAAAAGTATGTATGGCAAAGGAAATCCTATATATGTTCACTGTGAGTAGAATCAACTATAGTCGGGACTTCAGTTTGGTTTGTGAGTATTGTCTACAAAGGAGCTCTTGAGTTAGTGGGGGTGTCTGGCTATCAACAGAAAGCCCCACCCACCGCTCTGCAGAAAAAAAAGACAGCCAGTCTGTTTCTGTCACTGTAGGAAACCCTGTGGAGCAAGTGTACTGTTTCATGGGTATGAGTGGCGTCAATTCTACAATGTGCCTGGGAGTATTTTGTTCTTGTGCTGAACGTTTGGTTTTTCCCAGTATCTGCCCAAATCCTCGACTGTCCTTTTGAGAGAAGCTATCCTTACAAATTAATGCCGCACACTTCAAAACCCACGCAGACCACTGGGCAGCTCTCTTGCCTGGAAGAGTTCTCTAGAGTTAATAAGTCCCCCTCGTCCTTCACCTCTTTGTGATCACTAATGCACATCGATTTAGCCTGTAATTAGAAACGAAATTCTGTTTGCATGTGGTCCTTCAATATTCTTTTTAGGGTATAATCTACTCTAGAAATATAACTTAATCAAGTCATTTTTGTTCAATCATTTAATGGGGGCTCATACAACTCTTTTCACAATCCATATTTCCTTCTATTACATGCAAAGCACATGTGTACGCTTGTTGCCGTCATCATTCTCTAAACATTTTCTTTCCACATACTCACCTTGTATTAGCTCTTCATCTTTCTCCCTGCCTGCTTCCCCCCCCCCACACACACACACACTTTTCTTTTAAAACATTCTCAGTAGTCCTTTAGCCCAGGTGATGTCACATAATGATCCTATTGACAAAACTTATTTTGCAGAATTTGCCAAGAGTTTTTTACTACATACAACCGTACTTAAAACTTAGGGACCATTTCGGGTTTTTCTTTTTTTTGGGGGGGGGGGCATTACTGCGGGTTTTTTAAATGGATAATATTCACCCACCCAGTCCCCATCATCCAATTAACATAAATCTCAATAGGTAACCACTTTTTATTTTATTTTCTATTCTTCCATGGTTTTATATGCATACAAATATTCTTTTTTTTAAAAAAAGAATATTCTCTTTTTTTAATGGATCATTTCATTGAGCCCTCATACACTTCCCCTCACAATCATATATACATCAATTGATATCCAAATATTCTTATTCCAACATGCCTGAAAGCTAGCATACTGTGTACACTGTTCTGAAACAAAGGTGTTTTTTTTTCTTCAGTGACTGGTATATTCTGGCACTCTGTCATATAATACAGAGGGAGTGTCTTAGTTCACTAGTCCAGTGGCCTGTGGAAATGTACTGTAGTTTTTTTGTTTTTTCAAATACTGTAGTGTTTAAACCGACTCCTATGATTAGACAATTGCATTGTTTCCAGGTTTTTCTATTGTAAGCAAGACTGCAGTGAATGAACTCGTAGCTAATGGACAAAGAAAGCAATAAAACTCCCTGCTTGGTTTTGATGTGGCAGGTATTTTTTGAAGTTAAAGTACCCTTCTTCACCTCTTTTGGCCTCCTCTTATTCGAGGCCTCAGTGCAGATTACTCACTAGATTACTCATCCTAGAATGGAACTTTCTCCATTCATATGGTCATCATCATTTCTTTTAAGAACCATAAGAAACCTTAGCCAGAGAGCATAATAAATAATATGGATCAGCCAATTGGCAGTTTAAATTCATCTATTTTTTTTCTTTACTCTGCCAGTCTTGTAGTTTTGATCACCTGTGACTGTTTCTTTATTACGAATGTTGTAATGTTTACATCATTTTCCATTGTACTTTCTCTTTTTTTAAGAGTGTGGAATTTCATGAAAGAGGAAAGACTCATAAGGAAAATGTGGCCAAAAGAATCAGTGAGGTAATTTCAATGATTTCTCTGCCAACTTTTATATATAGATATATCAGTCCTTTATCTGACTTTCACCTTTTTTTTGTCTTACGAAGATTAAACAGAAAAGCCTGGACAAAGCAAAGGAAGAAGAAAAGGCATCAAAAGAGTTTGCTGCAATGGAGGCAGCCGCCCTGAAAGCATACCAAGAGGATTTGAAAAGACTTGGCTTAGAGTCAGGTAAAACAGCGTCGACATGCTTGAAAAGTACCCTGAGAGATCATATCCAGCGAGCATACATTGTTTCCAGAAAGAGGTTATACACTGGACTCTACTTTGAGTGTTTTCACCTGTGCATCGTAGCCATGTGGACACTGTAGGACATTGCTTCTACACTCATTTTGCTTTTAAAGTTTCTTTAAACTCTTCTGTTGACAGCAAATACACTACCTCTATGATTACTTAATCTTACTTTGTCTTAAATCAATGAACTATTTGAGACACTAAAGTTATATGTTGTAGGTATTTTAATTACCCAACTAAAAGAGCTAATTGCATATTTAAAAATAAGCCTTCCATTGTAAGTGTTATTTGCTTATGAGATAAGGTAAAAGCTATGAATTATGTTTACCTATATGGTTCAGTTTATAGTGAATTAGCCTTCTGTGGACAAATTAGCTAACTTTTCTACTAAAAGATAGATAATTTGAGGATAACTCAGTTCCAGATCCAACAGTTGTTTTTTTTTAGAAGTTATTTAGCTTGAATGTGTCTACCTTGTGATTGTATTTAGACTTTGAAATAGAAAGCTTTTATGAGTTTTCCATGTACACTGTCTTAAACCAAGAACTCCTTTACTGACCTTGAAAAATCATTTTGATAGTCCACTTGAAGGTATACAGAGAACTTTAAAAAGTTCGTGGAAGGGCTGAGCCCCGGTGGCGTAGTGGTTGTGCGCAGGACTGCGGCCCACTGGGACGGAGGTTCAATTCCAGCAGTGGGGCTGGGCCTCCTACTCCCACCACCGGAGAGCAGTGATGCCCCCCCCCCCCAAGAAAAAAAAAAGGAAAAAAAAAAAGTTCATGGAAAAATGAAATTAAAACATAGTGGAACTTTTTCATAAATTTTTTGAAGTTTGCTTGTATTGCCCATGAAACCACTTTCAATCAAGTTTTTAAGTAGATTACCATGAGAATTAATTAGCATGAGTCATCATTCTTCAAATAAGAGCAGAATAATAAAATATTATTCTGGACTTTGGTAGCTTTAAGAAGGCAGGTGAAAATTGATTGATTTCATGAGACTAAAAGCCATATAATTCACTTCATGGATAAATGGATTCCAGAGAATTTGGAGAAGCAAAATTGAAAATCCATCTCTTATTCATTACAAGAATTAAGAGTCTTTCATTATGCATGGAACAATGAACTCTAAAGAAACTAACTGATATTAAGATTTTTCTCAAACGTCCCTAGATTTTTTTTAATCTTTTTTTTTTTCATCCCTAGATTTTTAAAATAAAATTAAACTGGCTGAGCCCTTGTGGCGTAGTGGTTGTGCACGGGACTACGACCCACTGGATTGGTGGTTCAATTCAAGCAGTGGCTCCCCCAGGAGCAAAGGTTGAGCCTCCTATTCCCACCACCAGAGGGCAGTGATGCCAAAAAAATAAATGAATAAAATTAAGGTATATATCTGTGTTGTGTGCTCTGTTTAGAAGTGCTTTTGTTTTCTCTTTCAATGGTAATGCTGGTATATCTTTTTTTTTTTTTTTTTTAATTTTTTTGGTTGGGGGCATCACTGCACTCTGGTGAGAATGGGAGGCCTAGCCTTATTCCTGGAGAGCTGCTGCTGGATTTGAACCGCCAAGCCAGTGGGCCACAGTCCCACACTCAACCCACTACACCACCATGGCTCAGCCCCTGGGATGTATCTTTTTAAAATAAGGATATGTTTAATTTTTATGGTTATAGCATGTTCAGGACATGGGTTTTGAAGTTGGCAGCAAGTTCAGCAGTTTGAAGCCACCATCCTACTCCTAGGGAGACAGTGAAGGCTTTCTGCACCAGTCCAGAATCGCTGTCTTAGAAACTCCCAAGGATAGTTCTAATCTGTTCTGTAAGGCTGCTATGGGTTAGATGCCACTAGGTGACAGGGCAAATTTTTTTATGTTGTTTTGCTTTATGGATGGTGTTGTGACATGGCCTGTGGAGGTGGCAGAATTACCTCCTGCTGGTGTTATGAACGTGGGTCTTTGTTAAAATTAAGCCTGATGGTGTTAAAACACTTACCATGACTTCGTAATTTGCTCAATAAAAGGTAACTTATTGTATCTATGTACCAAAGTTTACTTAACTAATCTCAGCTTGTTTAGAGATTTTCACTATTAGAAAAGAATGTAGTGAGCATCTGAATGCTTACATTTTTTCACATTTATCTTTGTAGGTTTGATTTTTTTAGAAATGAATTCTGGATTCAAAGTATAAAGATGTTTTATATATTGATACGTAATACCAAACTGTCTCTAGAAGTGTGGTTTACATTTTTACTAGATACATGCAAATTTATCAAATTGTGTAAAGCTATTCACTTGTAAATACAAAGTCCTAAAAGCTACTCATTGTTTTATATCCAGATAAATAACTGATCAGATTAACCCTAAATTTGTCATTCTTTTCATTATTCACTGACAGTTATGCATAAGTGTGCTTGCATACACACACAGGGAACTTTTAAAAAACTCATGGACAAATGGAAATAAAAGTAACAGAATTATTTCACATACTTTGTAGAGCCTCTTACCCTTGTGCTTTTTGTCCATTTTTCAGTTATAGTGTTTAATTTGTACGGGTTTTTTTTGTTGATTACATTAATATATGTTGTAATATATATGTAATATGTGTTGTTATTTTTTTCTCCCAGAATGTTGTGGGGTTTTTGCTATGTTTTTGCTTTTGTTTGTCTTACAAAATATTTTAACATTATGCATTTAATATTAACAATATTGTATTTCATGGTACTTTATCTAAATAGGGGGAGGTTGGGTTACTCTTTTCTCCCAACAATTGCACAAGTATTATATATTATACCATTTTATTAAACTGTATTGTACCCACTAATAAGAAACACCAAAAAAAAAAAAGAAACACCAAAAATCTTATGGTGAGTCTCTTTCTGGACTATTGTGTTTCAATGATATGTTTGTTTCTTCTTCATCAGTTCCATACTTTTATTTACCATAGCTTTGGAGTAAGTTTTATTACTTGTTATGACTGTTTCCTCTTGTGACTTTATTTTTATCATTTTCTTGAATGTTCTTTATTTTTTCAAATGAACCCAATATTATTGTTGCCAGGTCCTCAAAGATAATCTTAGGATTATCTTCAATCAGAATAACATTATTGTGCCCAGCAGGGATGAGTTTCTCTGACTGCTTCAGTACCTTTCTCTTTTTCTTAGATATTCCAGAATCAAGTATATCACCAGTAGCCAGCACCACCCCACCGACTTCTGCATCAAATCCACAGAAAGAAAAGAAGAAAAAGAAAAAAGACCCTTCAAAGGGCAGATGGGTAGAAGGCATAACTTCGGATGGTTACCATTACTATTATGATCTTATTACGGGAGGTAAGTTATTTAGATACTGAAGTAATGGAGAACAAAAACTGACAGCTTTTCGTGCCCTGCTTTTTAGTTAACGTTTGAACTTTTTAAATAATAGGAAACTATACACTTTTGCATGTGCCCTGTGTTAGTCCAGGTAAACTAGAGAAACAAATACGTAGACTCGCATATGGATATAAGGGTACGGTTTATATTTAAGAGGAATAGGACATTAAGAAAGCATCCCAACCCAGTCCAGTACAAAGTCACAAGTCCAATATTACCTCATATTTCCAATACCAGTCTATAAAGTCTCCTTCCGACTCACAAAGTCACAGGCCAGTGGGTGCAGAGTCCCAGCACTGGCAGGATCTCCCCATGGCTCCTCACTTCCAGGGCTGAGGGTCCATCAACAGCATCCAGTGGTGGTAGAAGCAACTCAGCGCTGGCAGGGCTCTCCACGTGGCTTCTCCAGCTTCAGAGGTCTGGTCCCATCAGGGTAAGGCCGTGTGGCTTTTCCTCTGGCTCCTTCAGCTCCTTGGACGCTGCCATCTTATCTTGTCTGTAATTCGTCATCTCTGAGACTAACTCCCCAACAACTGAGGAAGATAGCTTCTCATCTCCATGAGGGAAATACCATGAGATTTCCCAGAAGTCTCAGGAGAAAGTCATGCCCTCTCGGAGACCTCATTGGCTACTCAATGACTATCTCTAGATTAACAGGCTAGACTCCACCCCTACATCTCATTCATGAAATTAACATAATCACATGACAGCCACATGCCCTTTAAAAAGATACCTTTTTCTTAGTGGCTCTGTACCCTGCTTATTCAAAGCCTTCATAAGTGAAAAGTGGTTTCTCCCAGAAAATGATTTTTTTTCCCAATTAAAAGAGCATAAATCACAGACTTACATGGAAATAAATCATTTTAGATCCACCTTTGAAAGTTAGCATGTTCTTGAAAGTAAATCATTAAGTATCATTGATTTTTCTAAAAAACCTGGGAGGTGAAAACTGAATTTTGTTTTTTGCATCACTGCCCTCTGGTGGTCATGGGAGCTACCCAGCCTTTTTCCTGGAGAGCTGCTGCTGAATTGAACTGCCAAGCCTGTAGTCAACCACTACGCCACTGGGGCTTAGCCCTGAATTTTTTTAAAAATCATTTTATTGGAGAATCATCCAACTCTTAGCATGATCAATACACACATCAATTGTTTGCGGTCCATATTTGCATATTTGTTGCCATCATTATTATAGATAAATCCTTTTTCCACTTAGGCCCCCAGTATAAGCTTCCCATATTTCCCCTCCTCACTCTCCGTCTCCCGTGACCCCTTAATAATTTACAAATTATTATTTTGTCCTATCGTATATTGCCCGATATCTCCCTTCACCCACTTCCTTGTCCATACCCCAGGGAGGAGGTTATATGTAGATCCCTGCAATTGGTTCTACCTTTCTACTCCACCTTCTCGCCACCCCCATTTTTTTTTTTTTTGAGATAGCTACATATCTTAATTGGATGCCTCTCTCTCTCTCTTTTTCCCCAGTAGAGATACTAAAGTCTTGGGGGGGGGTTTTTTGGGCGGTGGGGGGGGCGGCGTATCACTGCCCTATGGGGGTCATGGGAGCTACCCAGCACTGCTCCTGAGAGCAGCCGCTGGATTTGAACCACCAAGCTGCGGGCCTGCCATGCCACCCCTACTGCCACTGGGCTGATTCCAAAACATAGGGAATTTCCCAGACACTAGATCTTTGAGGGAGCAGATAGCCAGGCTTAGCTTTCTCCAATGAAACTGCTGGTGGATTTGAACCACCAACATTGTGGTTAGCAGCTCAATCCTTAACCTGCTGTGTCACCAAAAACCATTATTTACTCACTGTCATCAGGTCAATTCCAACTTATATGAGTCTCTTTGCCTGGTATTTCTCTTTGGGTTTCTGAGCCTTGCAAATCTTAAAAGAGTCAAAAACCTCATAATTTTACTGTGGAGCGAATGGTGGAGTTGAATTACCGACCTTGTGGTTAGCAGCCCCAAATATAACCCTCTTAGGTGACCAGGAATCCTTCCAAGTGCCATATTAGACGTTTGATCAAGATTGTGTAGACATTTAAAAGACTGCAGAATTCATTTTGGTAAGGTGAATCAGTGTTTATCTTAGCAGCTACCTGATATGTAAATTGAGATGGGGATATGGAGAGTCCTGTCATTTCACTCAAATCTTTGTATCCTGAACATAGTATCTGGCACATGCAGACACTCACGTATTTTGACTAAGATTTTAGTAGATCAAGATTGTTTAACATTCTGGACAGTTGGAACAATAAAGCAAAAATGATTTGAATGTTGGTGTTTGGAAAGTAGTTGTATAGTGGAGTTGCCCCAGCAGAAGAAGGGCTAGAAAGATAATAGAATGATGGTGCTATTTACTAAGAAGAAATACAGGAACACATTAGTGAATTCAATTTCTGGCATATTGAAGTCGAAGTATATATAAACCATTCATGTGGCAGTTTACAGAACTCAAATGATTAGAGACTGGCATTAGATAAATGGAGTAGGGGAGTGTAGAACAACTACAAAAAAATCGACATGTTAACCATCATGATATATCATAGGTGAGATCAGAGGGAAAGAATAGAATAAATGGGCTGAGCCCCGGTGGCGTAGTGGTTGCGCGCGGGACTGCGGCCCACTGGGACGGAGGTTCAATTCCAGCAGTGGGGCTGGGCCTCCTACTCCCACCACCGGAGAGCAGTGATGCACCGCCCCCCCCCCCAAAAAAAAAGAATAGAATAAAGAAAGCATAATAAACAAGTGAATTTCAAAAAAGTCATGGAAAAAGGAATTAGAAAATAAAATTATCTCACAAACTTTTGGAAGTCACTTCATATATAACAAAGGGTAGAGTAGATGGAAAAGCCAGTAAAAAAGGATAGAATAGTTGGGAAGATAGAAAATAGGATCAGAGTTAATCATGAAGAAGAGCACGGACAGAAAACATTATTATAGTAATGTCTTTATAATCTCAGTTTGAACTACAGCAACACTACAGGGGTAGCTTCCCCCAAAAAACGTTTTTTTCAAAGCTATGTATTTAACTTTTTGTACAAAACAACTATCATCTCCATTACACTTAACACGTTTGTCAGATCTGTGATTCCATTTTTGCAAATATTTTTCAAACTCATCTGTTTGGATGGCTGACAGCACCGCCCTCATTTTTTTCTTCTCTTCTGTTGGCAAATTACTGTCCTTTTATGTCCCTCTTCATTCCTTGGAGGGAGGTCAGATGAGGTTGTAGGACAAAAGAGGGATGCTGTTGCTTGCCCCAAACTGGCACACTGAGAGGGATGCAGGAGCAGATACATTGTCATAGTGTCAACTATAGTCCTGTCTGCCACAAATTGGGCCTTTTTTGTTGCATACTGTTAAACAATCTGTACAGAACCCCTAAATAGAAGGCTAGATTAACAGCCCGACTTAGTGGAACAAACTCCAAAATACAAGTCAGCATTTTCATACAATTAGTGGATGTCCAGAACGAGGCTTGTCATACATCAACATTTCATCTTTTTTGAAATGTGAAAATCACTCATACACTTGTTTTTTCCATAGTATTGTCCTGTAAGCTGAGTTCAACATCACAACAGTTTGCAGAATTTTTCCCATCTCACAGCTGCACACTGTTCTCTTAAATCAGCCATCACAAAAAAAAACAAGGTTCAAGTAAAACTGCTTTTACAAAAAAATTGACTGTAACCAAAGATAACCTTCCCAGACAACGTCACTGAGTACACTAACTCAGCGAGTTGTTCCATGTTCACCTATTGGGGAACAATGTGTACTACTGTGAAAGTTCTGCTCTGCCCGGTGCAATTCCAGTTTTTCTTGGGTACCCTCTTATATAATAAGTTTCCAGAATTTATGTACACTGACCCTTAAATGAAGTGTGTGACAGCTTATCAGTGGTTGTATCATAAATAATTGTATTTAGGGATTATACCCAAGTGATCAGGTTCTAAAGACCATGACATTATATCAAAATTGATGTTAGGCAGAGGTCAGAGGTGCAAGATTACTACATCGCTATTTTACTGCCAGATTGCACCACTCAATGACTGTCAAACCACTGAGAAGGGCCCAGCTAGGTTGACCCTAACCTTAACAAGCTCAACTATCATTACTCACTTCACACCTTACATTCAGAACTGCCACTTAGACGTCTCTAATGAGCAAGCTAGTTAGATATTCTACTATTATCCTAGATGACTATTTTGAATATATACATTTTGGTATATGAAGATAAATGAAATACTGAATAATGAAATGATTGATAAGAGATAAGTGTGTAATTCTCTTTGAAATTTACTTAGTAACTATTTCCTTAGTCGTTTTCTGCCTTTTAATACTTAGTTCTTCCTTTGTCCACCATTCTCTTTTCACATATTCTTGCTTTTAGTGAAAACTGTTTGAGTTCTATATACCTTTCCTGTTTCTCTTCTGAGTCAGTATTCATTTCCTCTCTCAGACTATCCTGCTCAATCTTCAATTCCTTGTTGTCTTTTGAGAGAACCCTTCCCCGCATCTAATTTCTATGGACTATCCAATAATTTCTAATTCTTTCATTCTGTCCTTCACTGTTTTGTGCTTAATACTACTGGCTGTATGTTGGTTTTTTTATTTTGTTTTTAGACTATATACTCATAATGCTTTGTAAACATTGAATATTATATAGAATTTACTACATGTTTTCAAATTAACTTTCATTTCTTTAAGATAAAGATTTTATAAATGCAATGTATTTTACTTTAAGCATCTCAATGGGAAAAACCTGAAGGATTTCAAGGAAACTTAAAAAAGGTAACTGAAGCACATTAATAGTGTCTATGCTTTTTTTTTTTTTAATGATTGGGGTTTTGTAGGGTTTAGTTAAGCAAATATACTTCCAAATAAGAGGAGTTCCCCGCTGCCCCCATGGTTGTTTCTTTCAATAATGTTTTTGTTAGAAGTCTGGGTTAAGTAACATTTACCCCAAAACTAAATGCTGGGCAAATATTATTGGTTGCTTTGCAAATCATTACCATTCATAATGTGCCTGGCCATCTGTAAAGAATGGTTCCTGACTAACATCTCTCCCTAGGAGTTGGTTCACAATTAACACAAACTTGAGTTTCCTGGACATGATCAGTTAGTTCTACCACCCCTAGTCCATAGGTATCAGGAGGAAAGCGAAGGGTGGCTGAGTCTGTCTTAGTTATTCAGTGTATAAACCCAATCATTATCCTCGGTTCATGCTGTTTTTAATTCCTCCATTTAGATAGTGAAGTCCGTTTGGATAGAAGGTTTAAGTGAAGATGGTTATACATATTACTATAATACAGAAACGGGGGGTAAGTATTATCCTTGATTATATTAACTGACTAAAATTGATCCTGAAATTGCTTATATTAGCCTATTGTTGAATCAAGTTTTTTAAATATTAATAAGCAACTGAATTTGGTAATTTTGGGGGGGGGGGCATCACTGCTCTCCGGTGGGAGTAGGAGGTCCATCCCCACTGCTGGAATTGAACCTCCATCCCAGTGGGCCGCAGTCCTGTGCACAACCACTACGCCACTGGGCTCAGCCCATGAATTTGGTAATTTTAATATGCTGATAAACATACTTCTAAAATGTAGCAAGCATGTTTTTCTTTTTATTATAGATTGAATGGGGAATGTAATTAATGTCATGGAATGAACCATTAAGGAATAGTTCAATGCTTAAAACCACAGTCACACCCAGAAGTCTTTCTATTGCCTTATAGCAGTATAACTTAACAGAATGAAACTGCATGGTGCTCCTTTCTCGGATCAAGTTGACAATAGAATTTTTTGTTTGTTTGTTTGTTGTTTGTTTTTGGGGGGGCATCACTGCCCTCTGGTGGTGGAAGTAGGAGGGACAATAGAATTTTTTGTTTTGTTTTGTTTTGTTTTTGTTTTGGGACATCACTGCCCTCAGGTGGTGGGAGTAGGAGGCCCAGCCCTTGCTCCGTGGAGCTGGAATTGAACCTCCATCCCAGTGGGCCGCAGTCCCGCACACAACCACTACGCCACCGGGACTCAGCCCGGGACAATAGAAATTTTTTTTTTTTTGGCATCACTGCCCTCAGGTGGTGGGAGTAGGAGGCCCAGCCTTTGCTCCGTGGAGCTGGAATCGAACCTCCATCCCAGTGGGCCGCAGTCCCACACACAACCACTACACCACCGGAGCTCAACGACAATAGAATTTTTAATGATTAAAGAGGAACCCAAGGAGCTCTCTGGTCATGTAGTGGTTGTGCGTTGTGCTGTGATCTACATGGGTGGCAGTTTGAAACCACTTGCAGCTCCTCAGTGGAAAAACTGGGCTTCCTACTCCCTTTCCCAGTTACAGTTTCAGAAACCTGGGGTGAGGGTGTGGGGGGGGGTGTCACTGATTCAGCAATGACTTGACAGCAGTGAATGGTTTAGGGACAATCAGTGTATGTTAATGAAATAAGAACTTCTAAGAAAACAAGGATGATGGTGATAAAATAATTTGAAGAATATAATGTCTCAATTATGTGTGTAAAAATGTTGAATTGAGTATAGACATTTTTTCACAATAGTTTAAAAGGTCGGTTTTTAAATATGTGTATATATTGGCAGAGTGGAGCGAACCAACACAGGATGTAAATCTCAATTCCATTCTGACACAAAGCAACCCTGTATATGATATCTGAGACCAAGGCTTTACGTGTGGGAGTAGATAGCCTCAATTTCCTGAGGAAAAACTCAAAGGTTTGAACGGCCAACTTTGAGATTAGCAGCCCCAGTGCGTAATCCACACCACCACCGAGATTCCAGAGGTTTTGAAAATTCCATTATGTTTTTAACTCCATTTATTCATGAATTTCTGGAAATACCTTCATTTTTTTGTTATATATATTATACCACAAAATTATTTCTAAAAACACAATAGAAAAGAAAAAAGATTTCTGCAATTTACAAGGCCTCATCATGATGTATTCTCAATTGGAACTACAATAATAAGTTTTTAAAAGAATCATTTTAACCTTTGCCATTACTGAGGAGCCCTGGTGGCCTAGTGATTACTCATTCGACTGCTAGTCATTAGTTTAGCAGTCCGAAACCACTTCCTTAGGAGAAGTCAAGGCTTATTCTCCCAGAGGAAAGAGTTACAGTCTCAGAAACCCTTAGGGGCAGTTCTATACTGCCTAATGGGGTTATTATGCGTCAGATCAACTCAGTGACAGTGAGTTTGGTTTGGGTTTGCCGTTACTGATTTTTCCTGTGACTAAGAAATTAATCATTAGGTTGGAAGGTACTTTGAGATTACCGAGGTCAACTTGACTTTCTTTTTTTTTTTTCCTTCCCTGGAAGACCAACTTGACTTTCTTTTAAAAAAAATTTTTTAAAACGAACCGAAGGTATTTGCAATATCTAAATTTCTCTTAATTTTTTTTTAATGGCTAGAAGTCTTTATTGATGGCAATGGTGACACAAGAGGTTATGACCACTTCCACTTCGGAGGCGCTGTTCAGAACCTAAGTGGCAGCCTCGCACAGTTCTCATAATTTTTACAAAACGAATATCATGCTCCGTCTTACATAAGATTTTTATCTAGTTCTCTAAAATGGTCTTCATGTAATTATATTTGGTTACTATAATTTGAATTATAATGGCTTTGGGGAAGAAGGAGAAGCAACAGTTTATAAGAACCATTGATTATAGAATGTTAAATATCTGCATAGAGTAAGTACCTCAGAAGAAACTCTCCAGATGACAGGGGCAATCAGTGGAGCTAGCCCAAAAGAACCCTGATGAAGCGGAAGTCTAAATGGAAGTCTTCTTAAAAAGGAAAGAGACATACACCTTGTCTCATTTACTATTCACAGGGTTATTGGGAGCTTCTTAGGTTTTGTCTACCTTGTTACCGCTTTAGTTCTCTTTATTTTGGGTGAGACAGCCTTGGGCCTTCCTTGTTTACTCCATAACAGCTAAGTTTACCAAAATAGCCATCATGCTGTAAGGCTGAGGGAAACTGTTCTTAAATTGTTCTGATCTGCAATCCCCTGTCCTTGTTCTTAGATGTTCCGGAGTTGGTTCTGACTAATAGAGACTGTGCTACAGAATAAAATACTGCCCAGTCCTGTGCTTTCCTCGTCGTCATTCCTGTGTTTGTTTGAACCCATTGTTGCAGCCACTGTGTCTATCCAGCTTGCTGAAGGTTGTCTTTTACCCTGATCTGCTGCCAACCATGATGTCCTTCTCCAAGGACTGGTCTGTCCACGTGACATACCCTAAGTACATGAGATGGAATCTCACCAGCCTCACTGTTAGGGAGCATTCTGACTATACTAACTCTGGAATTAGTTTTACTGCCATCATGTCACTTTTGACTCATAGCAATCCTATAGGAGAGAGTAGAACTGTCGCTGTGGGTTTCCAAGGATATAAATCTGTACAGGAATAGAAAACCTCTTTCTCATGTGGTGTTGTTGGTGCATTTGAACTGCTGATTAGAAGCCCACCTCATAACTCACTGCCTTTATGCCGCTGTACTTCTAATAGTTGGTGGTATGTTGAATATTCTTTGCCAACTCAGTAATTCAATGGCATCACTGCTTCATTCTTCCATATTAATTGCTCAGCTTACACATGCATATGAGGCAATTGAAAATACCCTGGCTTGGGGCAGGTGCACTTAAGCCCTCAAAGTGCCATCTTTTTTTTCACCACTATAAAGAGGCCTTTGACAGCAGATTTGCCCTATGAAATAGGTCATTTGGTTTCTTGAGTCATTTCATTGCTCCCATTGCGTTGATTATGGATTCAAGTAAAATGAAACCCTTGACAACTGTAGTCTTTTCTCTGTTGATCATGATGCTATTAGTCCAGTTGTGAAGAGGTTGTTTTCTCTACATTGAGTTATAATCCATATGAAGCCTTTGCTCTTCATCAGTACATGCATTTGTATTCTGCAGGTTTTTCCTGAAGCTCAGGTTTTGATGTCAGGAAATTCGTCATATAGTCCAGCGTCTTGGATTATTTGATCAGCATACAGATTTGGTGAAAGAATGTAACTTGTGACACGTAGCTCCCCTAATTGTAAATCATTCACTATCCCCATCGCCAACTACCTGTTGGTTTTCATGAGCACAATATAATCTAGAATTTCCATTGTTTACAATGCGTTATCCATTATTTATTGTAATCCATATTGTCCAATGACTGCATAGTCAGTAAAACACAAGTAAACTTCTTTCTGGTATTATCAGAAGTGGCCAGTTTCTGATATACACAACATGGGTTCAACAGGTGCAGTTGTACAGCAATAATTATTATTTATTGTAATAAGGATATAGAGATCATGTGAGAGGAACAATAAGAGTCAGACACATTTCACATCAGGGTGACATGCTCACCACCGCTCATTTGTTGGTCCACGTGGAGAGAAAGAGTGGGGAAAGGAATTACATCATGAGGGAGAAGGACCTGAGAGCATCTGGTGCTCAGGGACAGGGGAGTGGAGAGAGAGCCTCTATCCTATGTCCCATCCTTATATACCCTCTGGAGCCAAGCCAGGCCCCCAATTACAGGTCAGGACATACATCACAGGAAGGGGTTGTGCCATATGCACATGTTATAGGAAAGGGAGCTATCTGGGTCCCATGTGACAAGACCACACCCCAGACTCCTGCATGTGGCTGAACAGGTTAGGCCAGAGATCATTACCATCAGCATGTGAAACACCCACAGGCTTCAAAAGAAGGGAACATCATCCTAACAGCAGAGGCCATTAGCTCTGTTGTGAGACAACACAAAAGCCTCAGATAACTGGGAACCACAGAGAGAACAGCTAACTTAACATCCACACCAAATGCTGGTAAACAGTTTCCTTAATATTTTGGAGTATGAGGCTGATCCCCGGTGGCGTAGTAGTTGAGTGCGGGACTGCAGCCACTGACTTGGCAGTTCAAATCCAGCAGCAGCTCTCCAGGAGCAAGGCTGGGTCTCCCACTCCCACCAGAGGGCAGTGATGCCTAAAAAATATATATATATATATTTTTTGGAGTATGTAATTGTGGAAAAGTTCTGTCTTCATCCCACACTGGTACTCTCTGCTATCAGCTAAGAGCTTATTGATATCAACAGTGATATCCCTCATTGCACATTTTGTTCTGGATCCAGCTTAAATTTCTGGCAGTTCCCTATTGGTGTACCATTAGAGCTGTTTTTTGGTTTTCTTTAGCAAATTTTTACTTGCATGTGACATTAATAATATTGTTTGATAATTTCCATATTCTCTTAGATCATTGTAGTGGTCACAAATACAGATCTCTTCTGGTCTCTAGGTCAAGTAGCTACCTTCCAAGTTTCCTGGTATAGATTACCGTTTCCAGCATCGCATTTGATTATTGAAACATCTTAACTGGTGTTTTAACAACTTTTGGAAACTTGTTTTTCACCAATCCTTTTGAATGCAACTTGGATTTTTTCACTCACTATTGGTTCTTAATCATGTAACTTCTAGAAGTTTTTGAATGTCAATCACTTCTTTTTGACTCCTTGATCTTTTTTTCTCAAACAGTGCCATTTTATTTTTGCAGTTGTAGGAGGACATCTCATTGTAGCCTGGATTTACATATTTCTAGTGGCTTGTGATGAAATTCCAGTGGTGTAGTGGTTAAATGAGCAACCTTTTTTAAACTGATGGCTCTTGCCAGCTCTTTAACAATCCATACATCAAGTGTATCAAACACATTTATACATGTTGCCATCATTATTTTCCAGACATTTATTTTCTTTTGAGCTGCTATCAGCTCCTCCCACCCCAAACCCCATCTTTCACCTTCCTGTGTCAGTCAGTAATTTGCCCATAGTATTCTTCAGTGTTTCTGCTCAAGGCTTCTTTCTTTAGTTCTTTCAACTTGACAGTGAACAAGTGTGCTCTTTCCTTTTGGTTTTCTAACTTTTTATTTCCACACTTTTACTATACGACTTTATTTCCTTAGCCACTCTTTCAAGACTTCCAGATCTTTCTTTCTTTCTTTCTTTTACTTCCTCGTGCATTTCAGTTAAAAAAACTACAAATTTCACTACCAGCAAATCCATTCCAATTCTTAGGGACCCCATAGGACAGGGTAGAGCAAGCAGCCCACTATGTTGCTGCATTATCTAGTAGGAAGCAAATGCCATTTCAGCTTAACTTGCCCAATGAAAAAAATGCTGCTGTCCCTTTAAAATTGAGGTCCTGAATTTTTATAACTGTATAATGATAGAGTAATGTACTTATAACTTTATAGTTAGCTCAACTCATGGTCTTCTTTTACCAACTTTGTGGTTGTTGATAAGTAACAGCCTATAGTTGCTTATAGGTTAATATATATAAAAAATATATATATATAGGATTCTTCCTCGAACAGTACCTCACATTGGTTATTTGTATGTATAAAAAGAAAAATCATGATTTTCATTGCTGCTGTAAAATAACCTCAGTATCATGTATAATTATTTGCATAAATAGTTTTGGTTTATGCCTATGACTCATGTAATTAGCAGTCCTTTCTCTTAAAGATAGTCTAGTTGGACAATAAATAATATATGCCTTTTCCATTTCATTAATGTACAAAACAATGAGAAATTACATTATATTAATTGCTCAGGAAACCACTGGATGGCAGTAGAATTCAGTTCATTGAAATTTTTTACTCCTCTATGAAAATGATACACTAATTCAGATTTTCATGGTATCCTTACTGATAACTCCCAGGAAATCTAATGTGTGCAGATATCGACTGTTTTCTGAAATGAGTCTTAATTGTGAGTCCTTGGAAAATATCACGCAGGTCTTAAGACTTCCTTCCCACCTGAGTGTCCATTTGTCATGTAGGACAACCAGCTGTTTCAGGTGTTGTGGTAGTTGTTTTTCCAAAGGATTTTACTGGGCGCTCGTACAACTCATCACAATCCATACATACATCCATTGTGTCAAACACATTTGTACGTTTGTTGTCATCGTCATTTTCAAAACATTTTATTTCTATTTGAGCCCTTAGTTTCTGCTCAGTTTTCCCCCTCCTCCCTCCCTCATGAACCCTTGATTTTTTTTTTTCCATGTCTTACATTGACCGATGTCTCTCTTAACCCACTTTTCTGTTGTCCATCTCCCAGGGAAGGGGTTATATGTAGATCATTGTGATTGACTTCCCCCTCAATCCCAACTTCCCCTTCTTCTCCTGGTATCGCTACTCTCATTATTGGCCCTGAGGGGTTTATCTGTCCAGAATTTCCAATGTTTCCAACTCTCATTTGTACCAGTGTACATGCTCTGGTGTGCCGAATTTGTAAGGTAGAATTGGATCATGATGGTGAGCAGGGGAGCAAACAAACTAGAGGAAAGTTGTATGTTGGTATGTTTCATTGGTGCTATATTGCTTCCTGACTGACTCAACTCTTGTTGAGAACCTTGTGTAAGGGAATGTCCAAATGTCTACAGATGGACTTTGGGTCTCCCTCCGCACTCCCCCTCATTCACATTGATATGATATGGTATTTTGTTCTGGGACTTTGATGCCTTATAGTTGATCCCCTTGACACCTCATGATCACATAGGCTGGTGTGCCTCTAAAATGTGGACTTTGTTGCTTCTCAGCTAGATGGCCGCTTGTTGATCTTTAAGACCCCAGATGTGTTATCTTTTTTTTTTTTAATCATTTTACTGGGAGGTCATATAACTCTTATCACAAGCCATACATATATCCATTATGTGTCAGGCACATCTATACATTTGTTGCCATCATTCTCAAAACATTTGCTTTCTACTTGAGCCCTTGCTATCAGCTCATTTTTTGCTCTTATCTTTTGATAGCTGGGCTCATCAGCTTTCTTCATCACATTTGCTGATGCACCCATTTTGCCTTCAATCAGGTCAAGGCAGGTGAGCATCACAGAATGCTGGGTTATTAGAACAAAGTGTTCTTGTGTTGAGGGAGTACTTGAGTAGAGGCCCAATGTCCCATCTGCTACCTTAATACTTAATATGTAACTATATGGACATATGTCTATTTCTATCATTATATATAAATATATTTACGTATGTAATACCTATATCTAGACCTCTATAAATGTCCTTCACCTCCTAGTTCTTTTTCCTTTTACTTTCCTCTTGTCCCACTATCATATTCAGCCTTCATTTGGGTTTCATTAATTCTTCTCAGCTATATTGTCCTTGATCATGCCCCCACCAGGCATTCTATGCCCTCCTCTCCATCAATTTTAGATCATTTATTCCCTTGTCCCTGCCTGCACCTCCATTTCACCCTGGAATCACTGGTCCTGTAGACATGCCGAGGCAATAATAAGCACAAAAACAAGGCAGAGCAAAAGAAAACAAAAACATCAACAAAAAAAACAGGAAATTCTATAAATTGTTCTAGGTCTGTTTGTTGACCTTTTGGGAGTGTTTTTCAGTGAAGTCTGATGAGGTGCCATGCTCTAGTCCCATAGTCTATTTTTGGTATTCCCTGGGAACTTCATTGCTTTGCTCCCCTTGCTGCTCTGTTGGATGCCCTTCGTGTTTTTCCTCATTGTGATGGGGTTGGATCAGACACAGTTCCCTCACTGTGTCTCCAATGTTGTCCCCTGTTGCGCTATGGGTCAGTGAGAGAAGTCATATCTCATAGTGGGGCAAGCCCTATGGGCCTTGCCATGCATTGGCTGCTCTGAGCAAGAATATCATCCTCCGGACTGGGTGAGCCAGGATGTGTTCCACTCTCTCTCTCCTTCCCTCTTCATTTACTCATAGGTGCTCTGATCAAACACATCCTTCTCCCTGAGCTGTAGTTTCAGTACTGTCCTCTGAAATCCATTCTTCTGGGGGGGCAGTGTGTGTGTGTGGTGGGGGGGGGCGGTTGGTGTCCACATAGTTGGGATTGCAGCTGGCCTTTTAGACCTCTCTTTTGGTTCCCTGCTTCATGCCAGCATGTTGCATTCACATCTTGGTGCACCAGGTTGAAGTCTGGTCCCTCTCTCCCTCTCCTGTGGAGATTTAAACAATACTCTCCCCTTGGGAGTGTTAGTGCCATGTTCCCCTGCTCCCCCTATCTTTTTTCTTTCTTATCCCCTCCTTTTAAGTTGACTGTCATATGTATCCCTGCCATAGCACCTGAGCCAGACTGTTTTCATATCACTTTCTAAATGATACAAGTTCCAACAACTTTGGGACCTCTTATTATTATCTTAATCAAGTGGTAGGATGAAACATGCATTTCTTAACATTTATTATAAGTGATATAGTAAAACTGATAATAATATGACTTAAAATATGTTGAACAGAATCGAAATGGGAGAAGCCTGATGGTTTTATTCCACACCCTGGCAGTCTGCTTTCTAGTAAGAGCAATGAAAAGGCAGTTGGAATAAAAGAAGAATTTAAACCATTAGATTCACACAGTGATTCTGATGAAGAACAGAAAGTAGAAGGAGATGTTGCTACAAAAACACAAAAGCTGGTGATAAAATTTAAGGTGAGTTCTTGATTTTACTCTTCATATAAAAGTTCATTGAGTTAGGGCTGAGCCCCGGTGGTGTAGTGGTTGTGCATGGAACTGCAGTCCACTGAGTTGGAGGTTCAAATCCAGCAGCAAGACTGGGCCTCCTACTCCCACCACCAGAGGGCAGTGATGCCCAACCCCGCCACCCCTCCCCCCCCAAAAAAAAATTCATTGAGTTAGCTCTGCAGATTTTCTTCAGCCTTCTGGTAGATGACAGAAATAAAGCAAGGCATATGTTTTGGTTTTTATCATAAAGTGATACATATTTGGGAGCAAGACATTAACTTTAAAGTCCCCAAGCTTCAGATATGTATATAACCTTCAGGAATCCTGGTTTCATAGTGGTTACATTTTGGTCTGTGATAAGCACATTCACAGTTTGAAACCATCCCAGGAGAAAGATGGGGCTTTCCACTCCTGCACACAGCTGCAGCCCTGCAAACTCACAGAAAAGCCAGCACTGCCTTGTTGGAATAAGTTTGGTTGGTTGATATAGCCTTCAAAGAAAGCAGTATCTGAACAGGCAGGTCTGATTATCTACGTGAGAAATACTATTCTGAGTGTCATCAGCACATTGGTATTTATGCACATCACAGAATGGATGAGATCACTGAGAAATGCAAACATTTACGTGATCATCTGAAAAAGAGGAATTCACAAAGTAGATGAGGGAGAGTGATCTGGAAGGTATGTGGAGAAGCAAAATTAACTATCCCAGAAACCAAGACAATGGAGATCATCAAGGATTAATTACATGAGGGGGGTGTGTGCAGTCCTTTGAATCTGGCAGTTAGGAAATCTTTACTGTCCTTCTAGCAATTCGAATGGCAGAATTTTGATATTAAATGGAAACTAGACAATAGGTGTTAAAATTGTGGTTGAATGTTGATTCTCAATCATCAGAGATTAGAGGTAGTGTTGTAATTGAGAAGGACTTGCGCTTGCCTGTAGATTAAAGGAATAGGAAAGGACCGAGATAAAGCTGGTTAAAAGTAATAAGGGCCAAGTGGACATGACTAGTAAAGTGAAAAATCAAAAAAGGATAAAACAGACAGATGAATAGGTTAGCCTAAAATAAGTCAACTCTAGACAGGAAAGATAAATATGACTGAATTAAATAAATATCCTGGAGGAAATTGAGATATTAAAAAAACGCGGGGCTGAGCCCCGGTGGCGGAGTGGTTGTGCGCGCGGGACTGCGGCTCACTGGGTTGGAGGTTCAAATCCAGCAGCAAGGCTGGGCCTCCTCCTCCCACAACCAGAGGGCAGTGATGCCCCCAAAACAAAACAAAAAAAAATGCAACCAGTAAAGACAAACTACTCAGAGCCCTGCTACCCCATGCCCTTGTTAAATCACTATGAGTACAAAAGTATTTATTTGTACATATGTTTTCTATTCCGACACATGTACACATTACTTAAACGATATGGAATCACTCATTATAATAAGATTATACAGGGCTGAGCCCCAGTGGCGTAGTGGCTGTGCGCAGGACTGCGGCCCACTGGGTTGGAGGTTCAAATTCAGCAGCAAGGCTGGGCCTCCTACTCCCACCACCAAGGCAGTGATGCCCCTCCCCCCAAAAAAAAAAAGATTATACAACTGTTTTGCAACTTTATCAGAGTCAGTGTTGCACATCTAAATCTTCATCTACCAAAACGATGACTATGTGGTATTCCACAGTCGAAGTAATATCAGTATATAATCTCTACTGCTGAATATTTGTTTTAAATACCTTCTAAAGGGATTAAAAGTAGCTGGTGACAATGCTAAGCATGGGAGTCTGCTGAAATTGAATAGCATAAGTTTTGGAATCTCATAAGTTAGTGTAATTGTGTGAGGGTTTTTTGGTTTTGTTTTTTTTTTGGGGGGGTGGGGGGGAGGCATCACTGCCTCTGGTGGTCGTGGGAGCTACCCAGCTTTGCTCCTGAGAGCCGCCGCTGGATTTGAACTGCCAAGCCCGCAAGCCACAGTCCTGCACTCAACCACTTATGCCACTCAGCCCCTATTTTTAACACTTGGTAGACCAACTTTAAGAACAAAAAGATAAAGTGATTGGGTAGCTTTGTGATTGCCTCTTTGGGACTTATAGTGGTATGTGCGATGCTAGTGGGAAGGGGGTTAGAATTATTCCCTGTAGTTTAGAACTTTAGAACGGAAAATCTAGCAAAAGTCAAAATGCAAGACGTTAGTGCCAGAAGTAGCATGCTCATGAGACTTCAGACAGGCCATGTGGGAAAAGCGCCGGAGACCACGCACCAAGGGATGAGGACTATGCTGAAAGAGCGGCCTTTTGAGATTTTGGGGGACGCGTTTCTGAGTGATGACATGATTCACAGTTAAAGAGGGACAGGTGTAAGAATTTCATAAACACATAAGACCTCTGTACTCAACAAGGTGGATTGACACAGTAACTACAGCAATAGGCTCAGACACAACAATTGTAAGAATAGTACAGGACTAAGTGGGGTGTTGTCCTTCCATTGTTCTGGGATTGCTGTGGGTCAGAACCCACTCATTGGCACCTACTGACCATCACCTATGCACTAAATGCTATATACGAGGAGAGATATATAACACATAGGTGATTGAAACAAGTTAAAGGCCAAAAGTCACCTTTGAGGCTCTCAAAACTCCCCAAGATGATAGGAGTACATGTGGAGAGAAATGGTGCTAGCGTTGCTAACGTCAGCAGTGAGTATGGAATGGCAGCCAGAAATGATTAGCTAACGGGAGGAGGCTAGCATGGAAATCCTATGAGCCTCATACGAAGAGGCTTTGATTGCATGGGGAACAAAGTTTAAAGCATTCTGACCAATTATACCTTTAAAAAAAAGAGTTTTGGCCTGGATGCAGTCAGGATTGCTAAGAGACTATGATAGGTTGGTGCCTGCTAGGTCTCGGATACTAAAAGCATGAGAGGATGAGTTCGTATCTATTAAAAGTGATGCTGAGGAAACTGTCCGAGGGCTGCCACCCACCCAGTTGTAAAAGACTAAAATGCAGTGCCTGGTCCACTTGCTAAACAAAGAAACAGATGCCACAAAAAGCCACCTTTTACCCAGCCTACCATAGCGGCTGTTTCCACCCCATGATGGTATCTTGTTCCAGTTCAAACACTTCCAGTTGTATAAGGCTAGTGAGGTCTCATTGATGCCCTCAAAGTAAAAACAGACTTCACTTAAGACTAATCAGTTGAGGCAGAGCTTTAAATAGACAATGAGTACAGAAGAGACGAATGACATGGCATCGGTTTCACTGGGGCACAGCAGAAAGCTGAGAGAGAAGGATGTCCTTAATTGTGCAGCTCCTGACACTAACAGGATCAGGTTTTATTGTGAAGAACAGCTTTGGCCACGGTGTATTAGCATTTTAGACAATGGGAAAAAGCATTAATGTTCTTTTTTAGTTTAAAATCATTTTACTGAGGGCTTGTACAACTCATCACAATCGGGCTGAGCCCCGGTGGCGTAGTGGTTGTGCGCGGGACTGCGACCCACTGGGGCGGAGGTTCAATTCCAGCAGTGGGGCTGGGCCTCCTACTCCCACCACCAGAGAGCAGTGATGCCCCCCCCCAAAAAAAACAAAACAAAACAACTCATCACAATCCATACATACATCCATTGTGTCAAGCACATTTGTACATTTGTTGCCATTATCATTTTCAAAACGGTTTTGTTCTACTTGAGCCCTTAGAATCAGCTTATCATTTTTTCCCCTCCTTTCCCCCCCTCCCTCCCTCATGAACCCTTGCTAATTGATAAATTATTATTTGTTCATGTCCTACACTGACCAATGTCTCCCTTCACCCACATTAAAGTTCTTTCATGTACATTTATAGTATGTACAAATCTAAAGTATTCATTTGATGTTTCATTTTATGAATTTATAACAAAGCTTTAAAAGCTATATTAAAGATGCTTTGTTCTTAATTTTGGTTAAAGTGTTATTTCTTGACTTTCATAATTCAGGAAAAAAACAAAAATAGTAATAAAGGAATTAAATCAGAACCACAGAAAGAAAAAATTATACAAGAAAAGGAGTCCTCAGGTCCAAAGGAAGAAAAATCCAAAATGGTTAAGAAATCAAATCCCTATGGAGAATGGCAAGAAATTAAACAAGAAGTGGAATCACCGTAAGTACCTGAAATTTTTCTCACTGATTTTTTTTAAGTCTTACATCCTATTGCTTGCTTAGATTACCGTAATGAGCTTTGTGGATACTGTCTATACTGATTGAAAATTTACCTCATTTCTTTATATTCCTGGTGTGTTTTTGTTTTAATAAATACATTTGTTTTAATCATTTTATTGGGGGCTTAATTATATATATATTTGTTTTTTGGGGGGGACATCACTATCCTCTGGTGGTCGTGGGAACTACCCAGCTCTGCTTCTGAGAGCCGCCGCTGGATTTGAACCGCCAAGCCTGCGGGCCACAGTCCCGCACTCAACCACTTATGCCACCGGGGCTCAGCCCCCGTTAATTATATTTTTTTAATAAGGCAATGGCTACTTTAAAAAATAAGTTAAGAGCTGAGCCCTGGTGGCGTAGTGGTTGTACGTGGAACTGCAGCCCACTGGGATGGAGGTTCAATTCCAGCAGCAGCTCCACAGGAGCACAGGCTGGGCCTCCTACTCCAACCACCAGAGGGCAGTGATGCCCCTCCCAAAAAAGTTAAGAACTATTTTCATTGCTATTGATAATATAGTCACACACTCCTTGAATCAGGCACACATCTTCACTGTAGCACAAATGTATCTGTGTATTCAGTAAGTGCTTTATAGGGTAAATCTAAAGTTAAAAAAAAGCTCTTAGTCAATCACAAAAAGACAATACTGTGTGAAATTATTACTGTCAGTGTAAAAAACCAACCCCGAGAATTGCATACAATTCATAGCTTCCCCAAGGACTCGGGAGGGCGAGGGTGGGAATGTGAAGAGACTGACGAGGGTTGAGAGGTATAGATTTGGGTGAAAGTGAGGCTGGGGGTCCTTAAGAGGAGGGGTCAAGTAAGGATAGGTTCCCTGAGGTGTGGGCTAATGAGTGGTTTGAGCCATTAGATACAGAGTTAACAATCTGGCATGAAAACCCCATACATTAAAAAAATTCATGAAAAAAGAAAAAGCTCTTGTTTGCTTACCATCTTATCCCATACTTTGGAAATAATTCAGTTGAACAGTAGATATCTAGTGAATTCTAGGTCTCAGTAAAGAACAGAAAGCAAATCTATCAACCGCAGTTATTAAAATCTAGTTCACCAGAAATCAAGTTGTCTTGTTTGGTTGTGATAAGTATGTATATATTTCATGCTCCAGTGTTCTTTTCACTTACAAATGACACATACTGTATACACTCGTATATAAGCCGAGTTTCTCAGCACATTTTCAATGCGGTTTTGTTTTTGGCATCACTGCCCATTGGTGATCGTGGGAGCTACCCAGCGCTGCTCCTGAGAGCCGCCACTGGATTTAAACTGCCAAGCCCGTGGGCCGCAGTCCCGCACTCAACCAAGCTCAGCCTTTTTATGCAGTGTTTGTGGTAAAATTAGGTGCCACGGCTAGTATTCGGGTCAACTTATACTTGAGTACATATGGTAATTTAGTATAGAGTGTAAGGGGTCCTGGGACTTAATGAGTTACTGGATATCGGACTCTCTCTTTGAGCTCAATATTGCTATGGGTTAATTCCTTAGAGCAGTGGTTCTCAGTTCCTTGGGAATCAAACAACCCTTTCACAAGGGTCACCTGATTGTGATAAGAGCTGCATGAACCCCCAATAAAATGGGGAAAACCAGAAAATTGAGGATTTAGATCTATATACTGGCCTTCACTCTTTTTAGGTGGAATTTCCTTTTTTTATATTTCTCACATCATTGCCCTGGTGGGAGTAGGAAGCCCAGCCTTGTTCCTGGAGAGCTGCTGCTGGATTTGAACCATTAATCCTGTGGGCCACAGTCCTGCACACAACCCCTGTACCACCAGGGCTCAGCAATATCTAGGACTTTTAACATTTAACCTATCCCCTTAATTTTTAAAATCCCTTTCTTTGTATTCATTAATATTCCTTTAATGCTGATCTATTGAGTTAAGATCTGTTAGTTTTGGCTGAGCCCCGGTGGCGTAGTGGTTGTGCACGGGACTGCGGCCCTCTGGGACAGAGGTTCAATTCCTGCTCACAGGAGCAAAGGCTGGGTCTCCTACTCCCACCGCCAGGGCAGTGATGCCAAAAAAAAAAAAAAATCTGTTAGTTTCAAGTAATTAGCTAAATAAAAAAGATTCTACCTACCCAGTTTTGGAGGGGCAGGAATAGAATCCTCATGGAATTGCTGGAACCAAGCCCAGAATATTGGCAGGTGCAATTCTCTCCCTTTGAGCTTTACATTTCCTGCAGACTTCTCTACTTCTGCAGAACAGCTCTCTCCAAATTGGGAGGAATGTAGCACTTGACAAATTTTATACAACCAATAAAGAGTTCAACATCCTCTCTCTGATCCAGGTTCAGAAATCTCGTGGATGGAACTAATGTGTGTGGCATGAGTTACTTGTTATTTCTTGGACTGATTGTTCAGGATTTTGATAGACAATTATGTCATAATCAGGATCAAACCCTTGGTTAATCAAGTGAATATTTATTCTGTTTTGGTCAGGATTCTGTGAAGAAATAGCGCCAGAGAGGGAGAGACATTTACTTCAAGGGATTGGCTAATATAGTTGTGAGGAAGGAAGTCTATAATCCAAAAGTCAGGCAATAGGCAAGAGACACCTGCTGGATCACAGAATTGTGAGGAGCTGAAAAAGCCCAAGATCCATAAATCAGCTTGCAGACTGAACACTTCTTAAGGCTTATATCCTAAGATCTGTAAATCGAGCAGCTGGAAGAGTACAGGTAGTCAAGGAAAAGAGAGAATGTTCTAACAATATATGTTTATAGTCTAAAGAAAGACCACATTCTATAAAGAATCCCCTTTCAACTGCCTAATTATGTACATTATAAAATAGCAGCTAGTCTAGTCTTGGCTACACTACTAAGAATCAGCCAAGTTAGCCCACAAATAACCATCACTGTAACATTTTCAATGATGGTTGATGGGTTCGTTCTTAGGGGTGCTATGCACACAGCCACATGAATTATAGTACAGTAGGACATTGAGAGTTCATGGTTTTCATCTGTGTTTTACATAAGGCTCCAGAGTCCTTGTCAATCTGTGGCACAACCACTTTCCATAAATACCTCTCTCTCACCTAACCTGTTTACTTATCTATATACACTGCTGATCTGTATATAAATCATACAAACATTTACTTAAAGGATGGATGTGTCACACAACAGGAATAATGTAGATGGGACTTTTTATGACATGGGTCTACTCAATGTTTTAAACAATATTGTGAAAGTAAGCTTTATTTTAGAATAGTTTCTTACTCTAAAATGACTACTTTCTAACTGCTCACTCTTACTAGAATGAGAAAGGTGAGACTTTGAGGCTCACAGGTTATATTTTTTCAAAGTGTCTGTCTCACTCTGGCCAACTGATTTTATTTTTATTTGCTATTCCAGTGAGGAAGTTGATTTGGAACTTCCAAGCACTGATGAGTATCTGTCAACTTCAGTAGCTGATGGTAGTGGAGAATCCAGAGTGGTATTTAAAGAAAAGACTGTTACGTCTCTTGGAGTTGTAGCAGACGGTGTGGCCCCGGTCTTCAAAAAAAGAAGAATGGAAAATGGAAAATGTAGAAATTTAAGGCAACGAGGTGATGATCAATAATTTTTGTGTGTGTGTGTGTGTGTGTGTGGGTGGGTGGGCATCACTGCCTCTGGTGGTGGTGGCGCTACCTAGTGCCGCCACTGGATTTGAACTGCCATGCCCGCGGGCTGCAGTCCCGCACTCAACCATTTAGGCCACCGGGGCTCAGCCAGATCAGTAATTCTAAGAGTTTTTTGTATATGCTTTTGGACAAAATAGAGACTTCATAAAGCCCCGCTGTGATTGTTTTTAAGTACTTTGAAGCTAAAATTTTAGATTTATTGTAAATTGTACTTGATGTTAATGATAATAAATTTTTTTCATGTGAAATGCATTTTTGTTCCTCAAATGGAAGCCTACCACATTGTATTGTAATACAGTGTATTAGTCAGTGTCTAAAAATTGCTAATTATGTCATAACTTAAGATGCTATGTATCTGTTATTTAAATTATGGAAAAGATAAGCATTTATTTCATTTTTATTCATATGAACATGTTTATTCTATCCTGGATAACATGTCTACTCTTTGCACACTATTAATAGTTGTTTTCCAAGGAATAAGTACCAAACTACTACATAAGATTCAGACCCCTTAAATGATTTCATTTTGAGAAGCCTATCAGAAGACTGGTGTAAAAAATGTGTCTATTGCTGTACTGTTGAGCCATTTTCAACTCTGAGGAACCCCATGCGACAGACTAGAACTGCCCAGGCAGGTTCCTCGGCTGTAATGCGGAAAGGGGTTGGGGATAGGGTGCATCCAGATTGTCTGATCTTTTCTCCCCTGGAGCTACTGGCCAACCTTCCATTTAGCACACAGCACTTAGCCATTCTGCCTCGAGGCTTCTTGTGTATTGCCACACCATGTTCGATTTAAGGTCTAGTCCCAAGAACAAGGATTGCTGCTCCGATACTTAATATGCAGTGCTTAATGTGGAATGAAACTTGACCAAAGGTAAAAATGTACATAATATACCCCATTTTGGGGGGATGGGGTGGTGGATAACCATTGCTTAAGCATTTTACTTTGAGCCAGGCTTTCTTCCAGGAACTGGGGATAGAACGGTGAATGAGACCTCTCTCTGCTCTTCAGGATTTTACATTTAGCCTAGTCTCCTTCCCCAGCATCACCCCAGTACTGTTTTTTAGCAGACTTAAATATATGGGACTTTTTTTCCAATATTTTATTTTTAGGTGAAATATTTATACCTACTATTGAGGTAAGTTCCTACTTAATAATTTTATATAAATTGTTTCATGTTATTAGTCAGAATGGTCTCAGTATCTCAGCAGTCTTGTTATTTCCTTCCTGTTTGTGGGTAAGAATTGACCACTTGGTCTCACACAGCAACTGCTTAAGGGACACATAACTCATAAACAGTATCACTATAATTCAGTCTATTGTTTGGCTAAAGTGAGACCGCCAGGAATTGGGCATTTTTGTTTTTAAGGCTTATTTAAAACTATGTAAACAGTCGAACGAAAATACTTTTTCTCTGCAATTAAAAATGAAGGAAAAAATGAAAATTGTGTTCCCTAAGACCAGCGGTGTAAACTGGTGGGCCGCGTGCAATCCCAACGTTTTTTATGGCCTGCAATACTCTGAAATAAAATGAAAATAGAAACAATTGTTAGGAAGGAAAGAGTGCTTAGGGGAGCTCAAGGCAATACCCTACACACAGTTCCTTCGTTAACCCTTAACTCCTGAAGATGAGTAGTGCCTTTCCTGGGGCCTGTGGACATGGATAAACGCGCTGACTCAGGGAAGCAGTATGTCTGCCACTCTCAGTGACACGTAATGTAAACAGATCCCAATAGCGGAAAGGTTCAAAAGAGCACTCTGGGTTGAGCTGTTACAAATCACACCCGCACGAGTTAACATTTTTAGAGGGAGGCCATTACAATTGTGTATCACATTTGTCAGCTGTTCAACATTCTGTATTTTTAATTAGTTAATTTGTTGTATTTTCCGGTCAAAACATAAAGTAAGTGAAAATGAATAGGAGAAAAGCGCTGGCAAATTTTGTGTAAAAAAAGAATAATTTTAGTTTTATAAATACAAATCAATGTTTAAATAAAAATGATTATACAGTGTTTTAATGAATCCCCACTTCAAAATATAAACTTAGCAAAATTTGTAAATGTGATGTGGCCCGAACGAATCTTGCCTGTTGTACCAAAGGGCCTGCACCCCTGCTTTAGACAAACTAAGTTCCATGATGCCAGTTCCTAATTTCTGGTCGAATTTCTCAAGTAGAATTTTCTTTAATTCATTTAAAATAAGTACAATATTCCTTTGTTGTTCCTTCCAATTCTCAAAATTATATTTTTCATAAATTGTACAGTATTTAACTTTTGGCAATAAATATTTCTTTTTAAGACTTAATGTACGGGTTGAGTCCCGGTGGCGTAGTGGTTGTGCGCGGGACTGCAGCCCACTGAGACAGAGGTTCAATTCCAGCAGTGGGGCTGGGCCTCCTACTCCCACCACCGGAGAGCAGTGATGCCCGCCCCTCAAAAAAAAAAAAGACAATGTACATGTAAGAAAATGACAGCTAATTAAAAACTTCATAAAAGTAAATATTGTGGTCTTTTTCTTTGTCAATGAAGTGTCAGCATGGGTGAGGTATTTGCAGATAAGTATTTACATTTGTTGAATTTTCTCTATTCTGTGAATGTATAACAGGGAGATGCACATTAGAATTCCATTAGTCGGCTGAGCCCAGGTGGCGTAGCGGTTGTGCGTGGGACTGCAGCCCACTGGGATGAAGGTTCAATTCCAGCTCACAGGAGCAAAGGCTGGGCCTCCTACTCCCACCACCAGAGGGCAGTGATGCCTAAGAAAAAATTAAAAATTAAAAAAATTTTAAACTAAAAAAATAAAAATAATTCCATTAGTCTAGCTAAGCAATACATTTTGGTAATTGTTTGAAACTTAAAGCTATCTCCTTAAAAAAAAAGATCTTACTGTATGGAATAAAACTTTTTCAACAGTCGCAGTTTAAATCTGAATCTGGTTTTAAGGACTGTTTACAAAACACTATGTTAATAACAACCACAAATTTTTTAATTCCATGTTAAAAACTAAAACACTGGGTGTAAAAGAAAATGTAGAGAACATACCAACTTTAACCTACCCTGAAGTATTTGATAATTTTTATTACATATCAATTTTCTTAAATGTTGATAAGCAAACACAGTGAACAAGTACAGAATAAGGATATGATTTTTTGTGGGGGGGGGGACCATCACCTCCAACTGTGGGAGTGGGAGGCCCAGCCTTGCTCCTGGAGAGCTGCTGCTGGATTTGAACCGTAAAGCCAGTGGGCTGCAGTCCTGCACTCAACCACTATGTCACCGGGGCTCAGCTGGACCCTACTGATTTTAAATCACTCAGTATCCCTTTAGAAAACTATAATCATTAAAGTAGTAAATGACTTTTAAAAAAAACTGCCATCAAGTCGATATCACTTCAGCAAACTGGCTGGTAGTTTTGAACTGCTGACCTGACAGATCACAGCCCAAGGCATAGGATAGAACTGTCCGTGTGACTTTGCAAGGCTGTAACTGTTCACAAGAGTACAAATGCCTGCTTTCTCTCAAACTGGTGGTTTCCTTCCACAGACCTTCCAGCCCAACATGTGACCACCATGCCCCCAGGGACAGAAAGGAGACCCCAAAAACTACACAACGTGAAGAGAGAAAAAGATGACTCATAGTTCCTGATCTTAAAGTATATTATACAATGTTAATAAGATAGTCAGATACGTGTGTGTGTCCAATCGTATAGAATTGACAGCCAGAACTCATGTCTATGGTCAATGGATTTTTGAGAAGACTGCTAAATGAAATGAATAGGTGAAGAAATAATGGGAGTCCCACTTGACCTTCACCTTCGGTCAGGGAAAGACTCCAACTCCATTTCCCCTAGCCTGTTTTCCACAAGGCAGAGATCAGATGTGCCTGCACTTATGCAGCTGGGTTAGATAATCTGCACTGGCCAGAAAGAATGCACAGGCAGAATTATGGGAAAGTAGGGAAAGTAACAGATTACCTCCAGTCAGTATCATAAAATATGATGGTTATAGTTGTTGGTCTGTAGCAGCACTTCTCAAACAGCAGATAATTCTCTCTATGGTCCTCAACCATGTGTTCCCTTGTCTGGCCCCATGTACCAGGAAGCCCCTCTGCTACTCCGTCTTGATCTTGCCGTGACCTCTGGTGCCTACATCAGTTCAAGTAAGCATCATGCAGGTGTTACTGGTGACACCTCTTTTTTTTTTTTTTTTAAATGCAGCAAAGTATTTATTTTGGCTCTTCTAGCCATAGTGATTATGATTGTCATCTTGCTGGGTATACACACACATACACACACACACACACCACTTATCTCGTTTTTCCAAATGGTAGCATCTTTCAAACTTATTATCACCAGATATTGGCATTGCTGTCATCAAGACACAGTCTATCACAAGAGTACAAGTGCCCCCTATCTCCTCGGGAAGCCCCGTCAACCATTAACCTGTTCTCCATTTTGATAAATTGGTGTTTTCAAAGAAAAGAATTATATAAATGGGTCATACTCTGTATAAACTTCTGGATTAGCTTTTATCACTCCTCATATTTTCTGAAGATCCGTCTAACTTGTTGGGTGTATATGTTGCTTTTGTTGTTGTTGTTGTTAGATCCTCTCGAGTCACTTCTGACTGGCATTAACCTGTGTCAGTCCATCTCCTGGAGGACCTTCCCCTGGTTCACCGGTGCGTCTGCTTCACCAGGCACGATGGCCTCTGTCTGCAGTTTGTTCCTTTATTGCTGAGTAGTAGTCTATGACTATTTCATCTTTGCCTTGAGATGGATGAGGATCTGGATCTGTGGACGTGAATGTGGAGAGGAGGGACGGAGAGTCAGGGTTTCGAAGGGGAATCCCCTTCCATAAACTCAATGGGTAGCTGCTTTTCAGTTTTTCCTGTTCTTTGCCTTTTTTTTTTCCACTAGGAACTGTCTGACTTTCTCTGCGTCGAGTCAGATTTGGGTGTTTTAGTCCAGCTCTGACGCAAAATGTTCTCGACATTTCACGTCAAAATCTGATTATGCCGAGCCCTGATGCGGCCGAGTACCGGGGTTCTGCTGTCATTGGATTTCCCAGTCCCCACAACCTTAGACTAAGTTGGTGGGGAGGTCCCGGTTACCAAAGGAGGAGATCTTCCTCCAGACCACATCGGACTGCTAGGTAGTTACAGTAGGCAGCTAGCTGAGGTGGTCTCTCACATGCCTGCAAAGGACCCATAGAGAAGACTGGAAAGAAATCAGGCAATAGTTAGACACCTACCAACACTTCTTTCATGATGGTCATAGGAATCTCTTCCTGCTTAGAAGAGATGGCAAACTGACCAATCCCTAAGTTAGAGTTGATAGACTTGATTTGCATATTCCCACCCAGTCACTGGGAGGAAATTGCCATTCCTATAGCTAAAAGAATCATACCAAGTAACTAATGCAGGGAAAACCGAATCTCCACATGCAAAAATATGAAACAGGATCCATGCCTCATCCAGGTAACAAAATACATGCAAGAACCCAAATGTAAAAATAACCATAAAATGCCCTTAAAAAATTAAGGGC
>PVJH01023342.1:0-25211 GCA_004026705.1 Nesogale talazaci | reverse complement strand
CTGCCCCCTGGGCTTCCAAGACTATAAATCTTCAGGGTATAAAAAGCCTGGTCTTAAATGTGCTTTACATGCAATGGGTGTATGCGTGGATTGTGATAAGGGTTGTCTGAGCCACCAATAAAATGATTAAAAAAAAATGTCCGGCCTTTCGAATTGCTGACCTTCTGGTTGGCAGCGTGGAGCCTAAACCCTCAGAGCAGAGTCGCCACAACTCCAAACTCCCTGCCTTCAAGTCGACGGTGGCTCTTAGCGGTCCTCCACGATGGGGAAACGGCGCGGGTGGGTAGTCTTTCTCGGCAGAGTCACTAGTGGTTTCAAACTGCTCCCTTTGTGTTTGGCAGCACAACGCACAGGCCACGGGGGCCCTCGGAGTTAACTAGACCCCGGATTTCCCAAATCAGTGTGAATCACGAGCTTTCTACTCCGCACATCTTAGCCCCTCCTAGGTCCGCTAAAGTACTGAAGGGGAGCCTGCGCCTGCGGGTGTAACGACCCCTTTCCTGGTGCTGAGAAACTTCTGAAAGTAACCAGAAACCCATCTGAGAGGAAAACATCATCGCACTCCACACTACAAAGATGCCCCAAGGACCTTGCCTGAGAGGGGGAGAAATCCTACTGAAGTAAGCTGCTTCTTCTTTAAATTTTTATCAAATCAAAACATTTTTAGTTAATTTTATTGGGGATTTGTACAACTCTTATCACAATCCACACATACATCCATTGTGTCAAGCGCTTTTGTACATTTGTTTCCCTCATCCTTCTCAAAACATTGCTTTCTGCTTGAGTCTCTGGTATCCGCTTCGTTTTCCCCCTCCTGTCCCGTTCCCCCCAATCCTTGATAATTTACAAATTGTTATTATTTTGCCATAGTTTACATCCACGTCTCCCTTCACCCACTTCTCCCCTGTCTGTGCCCGAGGGAGGAGGTTTTATGCAGATCCCTGCAATCTGTTCCCCCTTTCTACGCCACCCTCCCTCCACCTTCCCATTGGCTCCCTTTTTCCCCCACTGATCCTGAGAGATTCTTCCCTGTGTGGCCTGTTGCTGTCTATAGGATAGGTATTCTATAGATAAGTTTCTTCTTCTTCTTCTTCTTCTTCTTCTTCTTCTTCTTCTTCTTCTTCTTCTTCTTCTTCTTCTCCTCCTCCTCCTCCTCCTCCTCCTCCTCCTCCTCCTCTTCCTCATCGTCTCCTCCGTCCTTCCTTCTGCTTTTCCATCATTCACTAATCAGAGGGAAGGAGACTGAGAAAGGAGGGGAGGAGCCAGCCGTTAGTTTCCAAGTTAGCAAAGTTCAGACAGGTCCTGATTCACTGCTTCTTAGGTCAGGACACCCTGGGAAAAACTCCTGATGACTCCCTATGACCTCATTTACTGATGAAAAACAAAAAGAGCCATAAAATCCTGAAATGCATGTAGCAAGCCGCTCCATTCTGAAGCCAGGGTGTGTACGTGTGTGGGGGTGAGGACGGGCGGGGGGGCGCCCTCGCTCCCTCGCTATCCGGTTGGCATCTGCAAACGTGCAGTCTGCCCGCGCGGCTGGGCGGTTAATGATTGGCGGCGGCGGGAGGAGCCGGGCGGGCCGAGCCAGCGAGCGAGCGAGCGAGCGGGAGGCGGCGAGCCAGCCGGCCGCCGAGCGCACCAGCGCAGCGCGGGAGCCGAGCCCCGCCGGCCCGCCCGGCGCCGCCTCCCGTCTTCCGGGCCCGGCCACTGGGCTCGGGGGTTCCGCGAGCGCCGCCGCGCCGGGGGCCCATGGAGGCCGCGTCGCCCGAGGGGCCCGGCGCCCCGCCGCCCGCCGCGCCCTCCAGCCTCCTGCGCAGGATCCCGGGCAAACTCTTCACCTGGTGAGTGGCTGCCGCGCCCCGGGCCGGCGGCGGCGGCAGAGCGCGGGCGCCCGGGCGGGGGGTCGGCTCCGCGCCCCGGTCTGCAGGCGCGCGGGGCGGCCGAGGGGGCGGCGGGGCCCCCGGCACGCGGCGCTTCCTCCTCCCGAGCCACGGGGACGCGCCGGGCGCCCGCGTGCTCCGAGCTTCCGCCGCGCTGGCGTTTAGGGCTCATCGGGGGACTGCGTTTGTTTCCTGCACCCTGTTGGCGTTGGGAGGCCGGGCCCCGTGACCCCCAGGAGGGGAGGGGGCGACATCCCCGGGAGTGCTGCGGGCGAGGGGGGCTCAGCCGCCCGCGGGCTGGACCGGTGGGTGAGCTCCGGGTGGAGCGCCTGCCCGCCTGCCCGCCTGCCTGCCTGCCCGCCGTCTGCGGCGGGGCCCGCCGATCGCGGCACTCCCCGACGAGTTCACCCAAGTGAGAAATCTAGGTTAAGTTGTTTGCTGTCGCCTGCAGGGAGTTCAGGGTCTGCCTCTTTGCTCGGCCTGCACCCGCCGCGCGAAGTTGTGGCCCCTGGGGGTGGGGGGTGGGGGCCGGGGACCAAGCCTCCCTCGCCTCTGTGCCCCTGCGCCCGGTTCAAAGGAAAGAGAAAGATTGCATGGTCGCGAATCTGGGACTGGGAGCGCTGTTTGAGTACAGGAACTGGGACCGTTTCTTTCAGCACTGGGGAATTTGTATTCAAGAAGCAGGGGTACCTCAGGACCTGACAGTACTCACCCAACCCAAACCTACTGTCTTAGAGTTGATTACGACTCAAAGTGACCCTCTGGGATGGAGTCCAACTGCCCAGCCTTAGGATTTAAAAGGTGGCTCGTCAGGAGGAAGCCAAAGGCAGAGGGACAGGTGTGCTTGTCCTGCTGACCCTAGGTTTCTTAACCAGGTATCCTGAAAAATGATGGAAGTTAAAAATGTATTGGATATTCACTGTGTCGGGTACTGTGCCTAGCAATTTATAGGCGTCATCTCATAAAGCCATCAACATTTTATGGGATTCGGACTTCTACCCACTTCAAAAAGGGAGAAACCAAGGAAACCATCTCCACATCTGGCCGCTGGGGCATCATGTGACAGGCTTTGAAGTCTGTGCTTTTTTTATATACTAACCATGTGAATTCCCCTTTCAAGACTGAAAGCTATGTTGTAAAAAGTCATACCATTTTTCAGAACTCGATCAATAAAGTTAAATGCATCCTCATCACAGAAGTAAATATGATTTAAAATAGATGTGTGTGTTAAAGGGGAAACTCCCCAAACACAAGAAAACAGAAACAAACTCACTGCCATCGACTCTGCGTGCCTCAGAGTGACCCGACAGGAAAGGGTAGAACTGTCTGTCCCTGTGAGTTTCTGAGATTAATTCTGCACAGGAGTAGAGAGCCCAGTCTTTGTCCTAAGGAGCAGCTGGGGATTTCAAACTCCGACCCTTTGGATCGCAGCCCAACCACTTAACCACTATGATAAAGGGGCACGTTGACCAGAAGTCGCCTTGGCCATCCAGCTGCGTGTGCCTTGACCGCTTTAACTGCCAGTCCTCAGTTGGAGAGCAATGTGGGCTACAGCTAAGGACACAGATTTGTGCTCAACTTTTGCTTGTGTCTCTTATCAGCCGAGCGGCTTTGGGAGTCACTGAAGCGTCGCTGTGGCCCCGTTTTCTGAGTTGTAAAATGGAGATAGGAAATAAGCAGTTCAAAACCTACTCGCTGCTCTGTGGGAGAAAGATGGGACTTCTACTCTCATCAACTGGAAAAATATACAAGAATGGGCCGAGACGGGTTTATGCCTCTGTAGTGATTCGTTTTGGGAGAAAACCAGGGCTTTGTACTCCTGAGGAGTTACAGTCTGGGAAGCCCACAGACAGGGCCAGTTCTACCCTGTCCTACAAGGCTGCTCTGAGTTGGAGAATACTCCATAGTGTGAGTGAGTGAGTGGTTAGTTGTCACTAGCTGCATTCCTGCGTAATGGCAAGATGATCACTCTCAGGCAGAGGTCCTCTAACTGTGTACCGCGGCCCACATGCAGCCCACTGAGGACATTCATATGGCCCTCCGGGCGTTTTTGCCACTGCCGCCGTCCTGCTTAGCAGCCGACTCATCCCGGGCTTGCAGTGAATTTATTCATAGTCTTTTTTTTTTTTTTAAACTATAACCTGGCCCTCCAACGATCGGAGGGACAGTGAACTGGCCCCCTGTTTAAAAAGTTTGAGGACCCCTGAGCTAGGAGATGTAAGGTCTCTGACGCTGGGGCAGGTGAAATAACAGATGCCCAATTAGCAAAATGTAGCAAGGATTGGCAGTTACAAAATTTATTCTAATGTATTAAAATTTTCAAGGTCCTGTTTTTTATTATTAGTAATTTTATTAGGGGACTCTTATGACAGTCCATCATTCAATTGTATTAAGTATACTTAATGTTGACACCAACATTTCCAGAACACTTTCTTATTGAGCTCTTGGTATCAGCTCCTCCGTTTCCCCCTCCAGTTTGTTTTGAGTTGGGGTGTTCGATAGCTTCTTATGAACTTTCTTCTGATCATATCTCTTTTGGTATCTCCTTTGTTGCTTTTTTAGGTGTCTCCAAATGGCTTGGACAGTTAAACATTTGACTGCTACTGAATGGTTGGCAGCTTGAATCCACTCAGAGCTCTGCACCTTGAAAGAAAGGCCTGGCAATCCACTGTCAAAAAACTTTAGTTAGCCTTGAAAACCTTATAGTGTACATTCTTGCTCACCACATATGACTGGGATTCAACTTAACGGTGGTTGGTTTGAATTTCAGCATTCCATTGGGCTTAGAGCTGGTTCGGTCGAGCTCAGTCATGGCTGCTGCAGCAAAACTGGAACAGCATTTGTAAAATGTGTGTATATTGGGACAATAACCAGAAGAAGAAAAATGAAGGGGTGAAGCTCTGGCAGGGGAGATTCATCTGAAGGAGCACAGTGAAGTATTGCAGGCCCCTGACACCCAAGATTGGATGGTTGTCAGGACTGTGGAGAGGGACACATTGAAAGCTGATGGTGGCTGCCATCTTAGGATATTGTGACTTTGTCTCTGCTGATCAAAAGATTTAAAAGGGAGATTAAATCTCCAGCAAAGTGTCAACCTGTAAAATGTGCCCATTCTGGTGATCAGTCTGGTATGTCCACATTTTTTAAGTGCAAGTCTGTTCTGGTTTTGTGTGTGGGCCATGGCTGAGCTAGGAAGAACCAGTTTGAAGCCTGGCCTTTTACTTTTTCCCTCTGTCATGGCCACTTGTGTCTCCCATAGTGCTTAACACACAGGGACTGAGTGAATTGAAAGTGAGTATTCGAAAGTTCTCCAGGCCTCCTTTTCATTCTGGCACACTCCCTGCCCTCGTCCCTCCATTAACTTGTGTTCAAGGACTTGTCAATGGAAGTCTTTTAGTTGGTTGGACCCATTTGTTCAGTGAAGTTTTAAATCCCAGGCATTTAGATTGTCCAGGTTCTTGCATTCTAGTTTGTCATTTATTCCCATCTGACCAGCCACCCGAAAAGTTCACCAGCATTCCTCGTACTTAAACATTTTTAAATTCCCAGTAGTAAAAACCCATTCCCCAAGTTTGAATTTAGGTCTTGGAGTTTCCGAGTGTGACCAGAGAAGCCCAGGGGTATGTTGTCACCATGCGGATGAGGATGTAAAGGGATAATTTGTAGCCATACAGCTCTTTCCTTTTTTTTACTACAAAGGAGCAAGATTGCCCTGTTGGCAATTGGGTATTAACTGCAAGGGGGAGTGTTTAGGCTCTAGACTTGATTCTGTTTCCATCATGAGAGGGACAAAGTATATTCTAGGGACCTTAACTTTTGGTAACCTGTCTCCTGTAGGGCACAAGCAGCTTTCCCCCATGATTAGGAATGTCGGGTCACTCCCTCAACAGTGTTTATTCAGCACTTACTTTTTGCCAGGTATTTATGATAATGAGACTATCGACTCCACATGGACTCTGCTCGTAATTTTGACTCTTGACATTTAATGCTATCAGGTTCAAATGACACGTACTGTAATTGGAGATCATAGGTTTCTCGGAGTACCAAGGAAATTTAATTGAGAACCAGAAAGCAGTGTACATTCAAACAAATGCTTTTTCAGGTATTTCATACACGAAAAACACATGTTTTTTATAGCCATCAAGTTTGTGTCTCTCATTGTAAACTTCATATAGTGACTATGCATGCAAAAGTGGCACACCGCATGAGAAAGACCAAAGACAAACGGATTCCTTTGGACCATAGTATTGGCAAAGAGAATCAAAAGTACCATGGATTGCCACAAGAACAAACAGACGGGTGTTGGAAGAAGTACCTCCAAAATGTTCCTTAAAGACAATGGTGGTGAGACTTTGTCGTGTATTTTGGACATGTTATCAGGAGAGACCAGGCCCTAGAAAAGAATATCATGTTGGTAAAGTGTATGTGTGTGTGTGTGTGGGGGGGGGGGCAGCGAAAAATAAGGCCCTAACGGTGATGTCTTGACACAATGGGTTCAACATAGGAATAATGATGAGGATGGCAGGGACCAGGCAGGTTTGTTCTGTTGTACATAGGGTCACTATGAGTCACCGTCAACTTGATGCTACTTAACAACAACAACAACAACATATCGACTAGACAGATTTTTGAGAATATAGATTTTATCCTAATCTTTTGGTCACCTAATGCTGGGCATATGTTTTTCATTCATTCTTGCACTCACCAAACTGTGAGCATTGATAGTGTTCTAGGCTCTCAACTGTCTCTGGGGGTATAGAGGTGAATAAGATTTGATTTCAGATCTTAAGATAGCTTGTAATCAAACAATTAGGATAAATACTGTCGATTTGAGTACAAAGTACAGTGGTGGTATAAAGAAGGGCAGAGGTCAAGTGTATCAGAGTGAAGTGTGGTTGGAGAGTTTGAGAGAGAAGATGATTGGGGTTTGTGTTAGTCTGGGTAGATTAGAGAAACAAATTCATAGACACTCATGTATATAAGAGGGAGGTTTATATAAAAGATCAACTGAATATTGAGAAAATGTCCCACCCCAGTCCAGATCAAGTCCCTAAGTCCAATATTAACCTATATGTCCGAAACCAATGTATGAAGTCCTTTTTAAACTCACAAAATACATGCAATGATGGCGAATGCAGGAGGATGACAGGTCAGTGGATTGGAAATATTGTGTATCCAGAGGTGTTGTAAGCATCTCCGCACTGGCAGGGGTCTCTGTGTGGTTTCTCTGATTCCAGAGGTCTGTTTGCATCAGAGTAGGTCCGGGTGACTTCTCCAGCTCTCAGATCTTAGGGCCATGTGTCTTGTCAGTAGACTATTTCCCAGGGAGTGAGCATAGAGGGTGTGTCCTCCATATCCCAGGGGGAAATACCAGAATTCTCAGAAGGCTATGCCCACACAGAATGACCCAGCTGACAGACTAGACTCCACCCCTTCACTTTCATCCTCTCAAGTCATAATTGACACCAGATTATGTAACTGTCACAGAGTTCTAGATGTATGACTAAGAATTTTTCATGTAAACCAGGTGAAAGAAGCTGTTATGCCTTGAATTGAGTTAGTTGGACTTGAAATCTTAGTTTCCTCAACTGTGGAGAAAATAAATTTCTGGTACCAATGTGTAGTATATTTTTGTTACAGCGGCTTTAGCAAACTGAAAACTGGTAGAAGGTGTATTGTTTATGGAATGCATGTTGCTTGGTGCGAGAGAGGATTGAAAGGGCATGAGCAGTACCAAGCACTACATGAACATGTGCACTCCGGGGGCTGCCTTCCATATTATCTGGCTCTTTTTTCCCACTTTTCGAAAAGTAAGGCCCAGAAAATCTTGAAGGTGCCATTTAGTTGTGCTTAACTGTGTAACTTTCATCTGTTCATTCAAACACATTTGCTATGTACAGGTAGGTCATTCCCCTGTATGGATTACATCACCTGAAAATATGTGAAAATATCTATAAAGCAGTGTGAATGACTCTGTGCAACTCACTTATTTGAGACAGCTAATACACTGGCAGTCCTTTGAGTCCTGAGGGCCGCCGGGCCATCAATCCTCTGTAGAGCAATTCAGGCTATCCAGTCACAGGCAGCAAACAGCAAGGCAGGTCTCCAACAGTTAGCCAGATGACAGAGTCCAACAGTCTCCAGCTCAAGAGATGTATTTTCCAGTAGCCTGGTGAAGCAGGACTTTAAGGAACCTCAGCTCACAGTGACACAGTGTCCCATGGGTAGTGTACTTGCACATTGAGGCACAGGACAAACAAAGCAGTCGGGCTGGTCAGAACGAAGATCCAAGAGCAAGAAAGAGAAAGGGGAGGCTTGCTGAGTCATTTATATCTCCACCCCTCAGTTAGTCTCACATGTGTTCATTGGTCATGTTGGCACAACAAACCTACCTATCACAAGGGCCTTCCTCTTTTTCTTTTTTTTTTTTGGGGGGAGGGCATCACTGCCCTCAGGTGGTGGGAGTAGGAGGCCCAGCCTTTGCTCCTGTGGAGCTGGAATCGAACCTCCATCCCAGTGGGCTGCAGTCCCGCGCACAACCACTACGCCACCAGGGCTCAGCCCTTTTTTCTGTGCCCTTTACTTTACCAAGCATGCTGTCCTTCTCCAGGGACTGGTCCATCAAGACAGCATGTCCAAAGTATGCAAGATGAAGTCTTGTCATCCTTGCCTCTGAGGAGCACGCTAGTCATACTTCTTCCAAGACAGATTTGCTTGTCCATTCATTTTAGTTATTGTCTGACTTTCACATGCACGTGAGGCAAGTGAAAATATCGTGGCCTAGGTCAGGGGCACCTTCGTCCATTGCATTTTTTTTAAGACACTTGAAAGCGGTCTTTTGCAGCAGTGTGCTTAGTGCAGTGCATTTGATTTCTTGTCTGTTGCTCATATGTGTGTTGATCGTGGATCCAAGTCAAATGAAATTCTTGGGTGTGGGAACAAATTTTCTTAAAATGGATTCTGAGAAAGGAGTTCCTGGGTTTCTGAGTAACCGAATGCATGTAGAGGATGGTCTGTAACTCATTTCTTTGCTCAAGTAAGACAGGACTGTCACCATGTTCCACAGTTTAAGCAAGGTCTGTGGAAGAAGCAGTCAGCTCATACCCAAGGAGCTGAGGCACAGAATGGCTTGAACTTCAACTAAGATACACACTTCCTCTCCTGTTCCCTGGGAAATGACTGAAATAGCATTTTGCAGGTATTCAACTACACATCCCTTTAGACAATAGATTAATTGGCTAAAGCTATTCTTGCTGCTTTGTGTGCCTTCTAAGAAATCGTCAACAATGAGAACTTGGCATGGGAATGCAGGATATGTGGCAAGAACTGTATATAAACCTGCCTTGAATAAAGTTCTGGACCCTGGAGTGTCTATGCTTCAGAAGCTTCCTAGCTGTATCATTTGTCTTACCTGCTATCTATTTTTCAATTGTGACTGTGCCCCTCTTGCCTCCTGTTTGATTTGTGAGCATGCTGGTCTCATTAATCTCACACTTGGGAACACACACACACACACACACACACACACATCTCCCGATATGAGGATTTTTGCTTCTTTTGGGGAGTTCATCGCTGTCCTCTGGTGGGAGGCTCAGCCTTGCTCCTAGAGGCTCAGCCTTTCTCCTGGAGAGCTGCTGCTGGATTTGAACCGCCAAGCCCGTGGGCTGCAGTCCCGCACTCAACCACTGCGCCACCGGGGCTCAGTCCCAATTTTTGCTTTCTTTATGTTAAGGTCTAGGAGCCCTGGTGGTGCTGAGGGTTAGATGTTGGGCTGCTAATTGTAAGCTCAATGATTCAAACTGAGCAGCTGCTCTTTGGGTGAAAGATAATGTCTTTTCCTATAAAACAATTCTAGTTTTGGAAACCCTATCTAGGATTACTGTGAGTTGGAATTGATGAGATGGCATCAATGGTAGTAGGTTTTCTGTGAAGGTGTGGTCTGTACTGAAGGCCGTAGATTTTGTTCTTTTTTGAAGGTTATAGTCTTTGATCTTCAACAATAGCTCCTTTAAATTCTCTTTGCTTTCATTAAGCAAAGTTGTGTCATCTGCATATCATAGGTTGTTAATGAATCTTCCTCCAATTCTTAGGCATGCTCTTCTTCCTATAGTATAGCTTCTTGGAGTATATGCTCAGCATAAAGATTGAATAAGTATAGTGAAAAAGGACAACCTTTATATACATCTTTCCTGACTTTAGACCATGGAGCACTCTGTTGTTCCAATGACAGCCCCTCCGTCTCTCTAGAGGTGTTCTGCCCGAGCACAGTTAGTGTTGTGGAGTTCCCGTTCTTCACAATGTTAGCCATAATTTGTTCCTTTCCACACAGTTGAATGGCTTTGCATAGTCAGTGAAACACAGGTAAGCATCTTTCTGGTGTTCTCTGTTACCACCCAAGATTCATTGGACTTTATCAATAATATTCCTTATTTTGCATCCTCTTCTGAATTGACTTGCATTTCTGGTAATTCCCTGCTGATATGCTGCTGCAATAATTTTTGAATTCTCTTCAGCAAAAATGTACTTGGATGTGATATTAAGGATATTGTTTGATAATGTCTAGATTCTGCTGGATCCCCGTTCTTTGGCCTGGGCATGTGTTTAGATCACTTGTCAGTTGGCCAGGCTGCCGTCTCCCTAATTTCTTGGCATAGATGAGGGAGTGCTTTCAGCAGTGCATTAGTTTGCTGAAACATTTCAATTTAGCTTTTCTGTCAATTTCTGGAGCTTTGTGTTTCACCACTGGCCTCTCCGTTTTACCATTGGTTCTTAATTATGTGCTACCTCCTGAAATGGTTGACTGTCTACTATGAATTCTTTTTTTTACAGTATACTATTTCCTTCTGCTTTTCATGCCTCTTGGATGGTTCAAATTTTGCCTTTAGAATCTCTCTCTTGTAATAGAGCACTATTATGTTAAATATTCTTTAAAATACTATAAATATTTTGAGGGCTCTTACAGCTCTTATAACAATCCATACATCAATTGTATGAAGTACATTTGTACATACATTGCCATCATCATTTTAAAAATATTTCTTTCTATGTTGTCTTTGCTGTCAGCTCCCTTTTCCCCCCTCCCTTACCCAGAAGCATCCCTGATAAATGATAAATTATTATTATTTTCATATCGTACACCACCCTGCTCTCTCCCTTCATCCCTTCATATAACGTTACTGTTATATGTCACTGTAGTCCATTCTCCTTTTCTCTCCCTTCTCTCCCAACCTTCCCCCTACCCTCATAGTATCTCTACTCTTGTTGCTATTCCTGAGGGGTTCATCTGTCCTGGATTCCATGTATTGGGAGCTCCTCTGTACCAGTGTGCATGTTCTGGTCTAGCTGGGTTTGTAAGGTCGAACTGAGGACATGATAGTGGGGGAGGAGGAAAAGCAGTAAAGAACTAGAGAAATGTTGGGTGTTCCATAGGTGCTGTGCTGTATCCTTGGCTGTCTCATTCCTTCCTTGTGACCCTTCTGAGGGAACGCACAATTATCTACAGATGGGCTTTGGTATTTACTTCGAGCCTTATCATTTGCATAGATATATTTGTTTGTTTGGGATCTTCTGATGCCTGGTACCCTATCCTGTTGACACCTTGTGACCACACAGGCTGATGTGCTTTTTCTTTGTGGCCTTTGTTGCATCCCTGCTAGATGGGGGCTTGTTTATCTTCAATCCTTTAAGACCCCAGGCATTATATCTTTTTTTTTTCTTGGAAACAATTACAATTTTATTGAAGAATTTCAAGTCGAGTTAAAAAATTTTTTTCCCTTCTAAATCACTTGGAAATAAATTGTGATATATTACTATCCCAAATGCTTTAATGTACACTTCTGAATCAACAAGGGTATTTTCCTCCTGGCTCCAATGTAAACATTAAATTCAGACATTAATGTTAATAAATTGCTACAATTTCATTTTTAGCTGGGCACCTTCAGCTTTCTTCATCACATGTGATTATTGTGCAAGTCTGGGTAGTCTAGAGAAACAAATCCATAGAAACACATATGTGTATAAGAGAGAGTTTTATAGAAAGGGAATTGTACATTAAGAAAGCATCCCAACCAAGTCCAGTCCACGCCCCAAAGTCTGATATTAGCCCATATACCCAATACCAACCTATAAAGTCCTCTTCAGACTCAGAAAACACATGCAATGGTGCCGAATGCAGGAGGATCACAGGCCAGTGGGTAGAAAGTCTTTGGATCCAGTGGTGTTGTCAGCATCTCAGTACTGGCCAGGGTCTCTCTGTGGCTCCTCTGGCTTCAGAGGTCTGGTTGCATCAGGGTAGGTTTAGGTGACTTCTCCAGCTCAGGCCACTAGCGTAGTTCCATGTGTCTTATCAGCTGCAATTTTCCCAAGGAGTGAGCAGAGAGAGAAGTGTCTCCCGCCTCCAAGAAATTCCCAGAATTCTCAGAAGAAGGCCATGCCCACACTGAGACCTCATTGGCTCTGACCCATTTGACAGGCTAGACTTCACTCCTTCACTCTTAATCCTCTAAGTCCCAAATTGACACTAGATTATGTAACTAACACACTTATGCACCCATTTTGACTTCAAGGATTGTATTGGGAAGGCAAGCATCGCAGAATGCCAGGTTATTGGAACAAAGTTTTCTTGCATTGAGTACTTGAGTAGAGACCTAATGTCCATCTGCTACTTACTGCTTAACATTTAAATATATGTACATAGGCCTATCTATTTTATTGTTATATAATAATGCATTTACCCTTAAACTCTTTCAATTCAACTCAAGACTTGAGTTTTCTTTTTAGTTTTTTCAGTTTGAGAAGTGCTGGGCATGTCTTCTCTGTTGGTTTTTATTTTTAAACTTCTAGCCTCTGCCCTTTTCATTTTAAAACTTTGCGTTGTCTTTGCCATCTGTTCTTTGATATTTTTTGTTCAGTTCTTTTATTTATTTATTATTACTTTTTTCCCCCAAACCATTTTATTAGGAGTTAATTCAGACATCGTATTCCATAGTTCAATTCATATCAAGCAGGGTTATACAATTGCTACCACAATAAGTTTCAAAACATTCTCTTTCTTCTTGATATCAGCTCCCCCCCCCCCACCCCAGGAACTCTTATTCTAGTTCTTGTCTCTAGATACACGCATCCTGAGTTTCATATACCTAGCAACATAGAAAATACATAGCAGAGCGTCAAGAAGGCTGCCAACAATGACAAAATACAGCAGAGACAAACCTCGATATGAAAAAGAAATCCACAGAAAATATTACAAACCAGATCATGCACAAAGTGTATCAGAAGGGAGGTCAAATGACAAGGTTTTAATTGTTTAGGTTAGATTTATCATTTTAAACTGCCAGAGTCATTGCTCCAGTCCTCTCTGATAACAAAGTGATTTCCATCTCTCAATTGTGGTTACAGGGAAATCACCAGAGGATTAGTTCCTGTGTAGACCCTGCAAATGTATATTGGGCTTCTACTGTCATCCATAGCCTTCTGCTAACCAGAATCTCACTTGGCTCTTTTATTTAATAATCTTTTTTTTTTTTTTCCATTTTACTCTATGTTCAAGAGCAGTTACTCTATATTCAAGAGTAAGTTTCGTAGTCTTTTTTTTGGTGTGTGTGTGTGTGTGTGTGTGTGGCATCACTGCCCCGGTGGGAGTAGGAGGCCCAGCCTTGCTCCTGGAGAGCTGCTGCTGGATTTGAACTGTCAACCCTGTGGGCTGCAGTCCTGCACACAACCACTAGGCCCCAGGGCTCAGCCCATAGTCTCTTTTGACATACACTTGGACCTTTCATTTCTGATCCTGTAAATAAACTGTTTTTCTTATTTGATGTTATTCCACAGACTAGTTTTTCTAGTCATTATGTTTACTATGTCAAGTCTCTTCTTGAGCTGGTCTCTAAAGATGCTCAAGGTTGTATTTGGCTCTCACAGACTTTGTTTAATTTTCTTTAGCTTCAACTTGAACTTCTAATTCAAACTGCCATTAGGTTGATATTCACACTGGCTCTATAGGACTGGGTCGCACTGCCCCTCTGAGTTTCTATAACTCTTTACAGGAGTAGAAAGCCTCTTCTTTGTCCTGCAGAGGCTTTGAACTGATGACCTTGCAGTTAGCAGTCCAGTGCAGAAGCACTGTACCACCAGGGCTTGAACTTGCACACAAGCAACTGGTTGGTTCTGTAGTGTGCCCTGGCCTTGTTCTGACTGGTGACCTTGAGCTTCTCCACGGTCTCTTTCCAAAGACGTAGTCAATTCAAACTCTGTGTGTTCCATCCTGTGTGGTAGTTGCTTTATGTTTTTGAAAAATGGAATTTGCAGTAAATAGGTAGTTGGTCTTGCAAAATTCTAACATCCCATGTCCAGCTTTGTTCCTATTACCATATTTTCTAATTGCTAAACTTTCTTCAAGTCTTGGTGGTGTAGTGGGTTATGTGCTGGGCTGCTAACTAGTGTCGGCAGTTCTAAACCACCACCCACTCCTCAGGAGAAAAACTAGATTTTCTACTTTTGAAAATAGCTACAGTCATAGAAACTCACTGGAGCAGGTTTACCCTGCCCTACACAGTCCCTATGAGCCAGAATCAACTCGATGACAATTTGATTTGAGGTGGCTTTTTTTTAGATTATTGTTCTTAAAAAGATTCACATTCTAGTTACCGGTAATTGCATGTTTGCTCAATTTCACCTACTGAAGTTGGTAAAAATCTTCAGTTTCCTTACCTTTGGTATGTTATTGTTCGGTGTGTAGACTTGAGTAATAGTTGGGCTAACTGGTCTTCATTGTAAACTCACAGTCAAACTCACTGCCATAGAGCTGATTCCAGCTCATATTGACCCTGCGGGATAGAGTCGAACTGTCCTTTGTGTTTCTGAGACTAAATCTTACAGGCGTAGAAAGTGTCCTCCTTTCCCTGCGGAATAGCTGTTGTGTTTGAACAGCTGACCTTGGAGATAGCAGCCCGGTTTGTAGCTGTCACCACCAACGTGCCTTGTGGACACCATCATTTCCTGCCATTAACAGTGGTGTACTCAGCATGTATGGTGCTCTTCTTCTGCACTCTCTCATTCCTGGTATGGTCGACCATATGGTGATGATCTGATTAAAATAGTCCAAACTAGTCCATTTCAACTCAATGATCAGAATGAGTAGAGGGGCATTGCAAAATAATAAGCATGGCATTTTCAGTTTTCTCATATGCATGTGAAATTTGAACATTGAATAAGGAAGCCCAGAGAAGAATCGATGCATTTGAAATATGGTGCTGGGAAAGGATATTCAAAGTACGGGCTGCCAGAAGAGCAAACTAATCTGTCCTCTCAGAAGTGTCGAGAGAATGCTCTTTGGAGGTCAGGATGGTGAGTCTTTGTCACATGTATGACCTCTGCTTGGGAAGTGCTGGCTGATCTATTATTTCTAGCTGCTACAGAGGACTCATGTACTATGGCCCACCAGAGATAGAAACCCCTATTGTTTCCACTGCCTCTAAAACACTGTATGGAGTGTCCCCAAACATAGGTTGTGTGAACTTGTCAGGTAATGTGTGTTGGTGGTGGTACTGATGGCTAGGCCCTCGTTTGATTCCTTCCGACCCAAAACCCAAGGAGGTGGATCTGGAGCAGACAGATGCATCTTTGTCCTGCAGAGGGACTGGTGGTTTCAAACTGCCAATTTTGTGGTGAGCAGTCCACCTGGGAACCTATTACATCACCAGGGCTCCTTTTTCACTACCTTTGAGTGAGTCCCAACTCAAAGAGACCCTACGGGACAGGGTAGAAGTAACCCTTCAGGTTCTCAAGACTTTAAAATCTTTAAAATAGTAACAGCCTCATCTTTTCCCTTAAAGCCACTGACATTGTGTCTAGCAGCTCAATTTTCACCCCACTGGATGGCCAGTGCCCCTCTACTCAACAAACCCACAGCCCTTGAGTTGTTTCTAGCCCATAGTTAATCTATAGAACAGGGTAGGTGTGTCTCTGTGGGTTTGTGGGTTTCTGAGACTGTAACTCTTTATAGGAATCGAAGGCCTCATGGTTCTCCCTTGGAGTGGCTGGTGGATTTGAGTGCTGATGGTGCAGGTAGCAACCCGAAGCATAAATAACGCACTATGTCACTCCGGTTCCTTTAGATGCTGTCAAGGGAGGACAACGGATGAAAGCCAGGATGGGAGGAGACCCCTCAGGGGATCCAGAACAACTCTTTGCTATGATTTGACTTCCCTTTATTAGGCTACTTCTTTGCTCAGGGCTTTATTGTCAGTTGCTCTGGAAGGAGTTTCGGAAAGGGCAGTCTCCTTAGGGTGTAGCCCTTTAGCCCCAGGTGAGTGGAGAAGGGCTTATTGTCTGGCTGACCGGCCAGCTTGAACCTGTTTTTTGGGTTATGAATACAAAGTCCTATCCTGGACAAGAAGGGCTACAAGTTGTGTTTGTAGTTTAATGTGTTGTTTAAAACAGTTTTATTGGGGTATAATTCACACATCATGCAATTCTAAAGTTCAATTATTTTGAACCTATTTTTCATTAACTTTCAACACTGCTGAAGGGACAGGCTTTCATAATTGTTGAGGAACAGGCAATAATTCCCTCATGCAATGCAAGGAAGATGCAAGCGTGGAATAAGTTTTCCTCCAATATTTCCTCCACTAGACTCTCTACTGCAGTACGCTCTTCCAGACCAGTTCTAGACAAACTACAGGTTAGTCCTGTGTATGTTTTTCTGCTTCTTCCTCCCCCTGTTGCTGGGAGCAAGGTTCTGCAATTGTCTGTCACGGTTTTAGACAAAGACAGAGATGAGTTGAGTGGAGAAATTCTGTTTATTTCTGCAAACGTGAAACAGAAGGGCATAATGGGGCTTGTTTCTCCACACAGCTTTAAAAGTTGTGTTGGTCTGGGTTGGCAAGATAAACAAATTTCATAGATACTCATGTGTATAAGATAAAGCTTTATATAATGAAAAATTGTATATTAAGAAAACATCCCAGCCCAGTTCAGATCAAATCCATAAATCCTATATTATGTGTCCTAAATCCTAAATTCATGTGTCTGCTACCAGTCTGTAAATTCCTCTTCAGATTCATGCAACACATATAAGAATGCTGAATGTAGGAAGATCACAGGCCAGTGAGCACAAAGTCTTATGGATCCTGTGGCAGTGGAAGCATCTCCGCATTGGTGTGGGTCTCCACATGGCTCTTCCAGCTTCAGGGCTCTGACTTTACCAGTGTAACTCCGCCTGTCTTGTCAACAGGAGTGTATGTTTGGCCTCCAGTGAGCTATTTATCTCCGTAGGCCATCAAGGTGTTACCTGATTGACCGGCTAAACTCCACCCCTTCAGTCTTAATAGTCTCTAGTTGACACCAGAATAGGTAAATACCACAAAAGTTCAGTGAGAATCAAGAAAATTACATACCCCAAACTCAAACAAAGTGACAGAAACATGTCTTACAATTTAGTAATGATAAAAGAAACAATAATCTATAGGTTTTGCAATGATTAAAGAAACTGACCTCTGCATATGATTTTCAGGGATTAACATTCACAGGAGTTTAACATTTACCAGACTTCTCCACATGTCATCACGCTCCACTGCTCCTCCAAGTGGGATGTTGCTTCATGCTTGGCGAAGTATCTGAATAATCTTGTTTGCCACATTCTCCCCACCCCCAAGTTTTCTTGGCATATGATTCACATCTCATAGAATTCAGTCGTTCAGTCGCATCAAGGTGATGATGTATAATCATCACCGCAATCATTCTTATTCTTTATTCTTATGCTCATTCTATTTTTCCCTAATGATTTTATTAGGGGTCTTATACTTAGCTCCCCATTTCCTCCCAACTTCCCAGGCCATAGCCACAATCAACCACTAATAGAGTTATGTCTGTATAGATTTATCTATCTTGGGTTTCAAATACAGAAAAACATTTAAAAAACCAACAAAATGAACAAGAATAAGAAAGTAAAACAGATAAAAACCCTCAATAAAAATAAAGTAGGAAATACTGAAAACTAGAGCAAATTTAAATGGATCATAAGGAATGTTGAATGATAGCGTAGTAAGTTTTATCCTAAGCGCATCTTCAACCATCTACTTCCAATACATTCTGCATGTGAACAAGACTGTTCACATCCAGTTTCATGGTTAGAGGGGATTTACTTGGGACTTAGTTTATGAGGATTTCTCCTTCATTTGTTTTTTTTTTAGTCGAGGCTGCTTTAAAATGAATCAAGAAGGAGATCAAATGATAAGACATTACATTTTGAGTTAACGATCCCTGCCATAATTGACTCTACAGTGCTTTTTGTTTGATACCAGGCCAATTCACATCTTCCAACAATGATTGGAGGAGATTCACCAGTGGTTTAAATCATGTGTGGATCTTGAGCTTCCGCTGTCATCCATAGCCTTCTGCAAATGAGATGTTCACAAGTTCAACTCTGATGCCGTTTCCTACCTTAGATTCACACTATATTATTTAGCCATGGATCACACTTACTGGTGTTTCTTCCATGTGAACTTAGTTGACGTCTCACTTAAATGGCGGCTTGTTTGGAAACCAATCTTTAAAATCCAAGTGCCATTCTCTCTGATCTTTAAAATCCAGGTACCATGTAGTATCTTCACTTCACTTTGCTATAGCACCTATCTTTATAGCACCGATAGCACCTATCTTTAGTGAGGTTGAACATGTTTTGAACATCAAGCAGGGCATATCCTAAAACCTAATTGTTCTTATATCCTAAGTGCATAGCTGCAAGCTCCAAATCCATTCACGCATCTGTGGTTTCTAGATGTCTCTGATTCACCTTAGCTAAATCATTGTCATTTTATGTTAGAAAACATTATCAGTCATCTCCTTGGGATATCACTTCAACTGCCATCAAGTCAATGCTCACTCATAGTGACCCTGTGAGGCAGGGTAGAACTGCCCTTGGGAGTCTGAGAGTCTAGAAATCTTCACATGAAGACTCATCTTTCCTCTGTGGAGCCCAGCTGGTGGTTTTGAACTACTGACCTTGCAGTTAGCAGCCCAACGCACTGACAGTTTCATTAGTTTAGCCAATGATAGAGAATTTAAAACACTATCGAGAAAAGGAAGTTATATGAGTCTAGGCCAGCAATGTACCATAATACATGAATTGTTTATTTGTACAGATTAAACTCCTATATGACTGGACATTATTTACACAAAAAACAGAGGTTGGTGATAGGGTAAATATTCTATTGCTATTCATTCACAGCACAGAGCCACACCTACTGACAAGGAATATACTCAGAGGAAGAGGTTAACATTAGATATAATGGACTGATATTATAGCTCTACTTGAAGATATATAAAACTGTGGGGTGTTATCCAACCCATCAATAAAGGCACAGTGTGACGGTGCCTCATTGGAGGTGTGGCTTTCTCAAAAGGATAAATGAATTTTCTGACCTTGGGAAGTTAACTCCTCTCAACAGCTAACCCTCAACTTTATCAAAAGTACAATTGAACTAACAATCCTCATAAGAATTGTTGAGAGATAGAAATGAAACAGTATGTCTTAAGGGCTTATGGTGTAGCACTTGACCTATACCGATAACTACATTTATTGGGAGAGAAGGAAGGGTTTTTTTGAACCCTACTAAATGCAAGACAATATGGTCGGAGTGTAACAGTGATTACTAGCCCATGGTCTGGGGCCACACTTTTATTAGTAGTGAAGTCTTGGGCCAGTGCTCAACACTGGGGGCCAGTGCCCCCCAGTTTCTTCATCTATAAATAAGCTTAATGATGCCTACCTCGTGAGTGATTTGGAGCATTAATGGCCCACAGAGGGCATCATTATTATTACTGTTACCTACTCGTGTGGGTGTGTAAGGGCGATGCACAAAATATCCATGAAGGTTCTACACTTCTAATCAAGTAAACCAAATGCATCGGACTCTGAAACATTATAGGCAGATTGTGGAAAATGGGGTTGGGGCGTTGCAACTCAAATGAAAGTTAGAGGTCTTCATCTGGACTGGTACCTTTCTTAGTATCTTTATTCCCAGTCATGGATCTCTCTCTCTCTATATATATTCCCTTTAGAATGGTGAAATGGAAATAACACAGGATTCTATTTGAGGATACATCTAATGCTGTGTTTTATTTCCCATAAGGACTTGGTTAAAATATTTGAACTGGTTGTATGCACCTACCTTACAAGGTTGTTCAGGAACCTACTGAGTTAGCATCTATAAGAAGCCAGCGTGGCATAGCTGGTACTTAATTCTTCCCCTTCAGGGGATAGAGGATGAAAGAAAGAGCAGATGTATTTCTGACTTCCTTTGAGTCATGTCGGGCCTCATGTAGAACGGATGTCAGACTGGTGGTCCGCAGGCTGCTGATGTCGTTTTTTGTGGCTCACCATGCTGTAAAACAAAATGAAAATAGAAAAAATTATGAAGAAAGTAATGCTTAGGGGAGATTGTGGCAATACGGTACACACAATTCCCTCTTTACCCCTTTAACTCCTGAAGACGAGTCCACACGTGGCCCAGTGCCTTTCCTGGGGCCCTGTGGACGTGTGTAAACTCTCAGTGTCACGTCGTGGAAACACATCCCAAGAGTGAAAAGGTTAAGAACAGCACTTTGAGGGCTGAGCCCCGGTGGCATAAGTGGTTGAGTGTGGAACTGCAGCCCGTGGGCTTGGCGGTTCAAATCCAGCGGTAGCTCTCAGGAGCGGCACTGGGTAGCGCCCACGATCCCCAGAGGCAGTGATGCACACACACACACACACACACACAAAAAGAGCACTCTGAATTGTGCGGTTATGAATCATGCCTAGCGTCAGCACGAGTTAACATTTTTAGAGGGAAGCCATTACGATCGTGCTTCATGTTTGTCAGCTGTCCACATTTTGTATTTTTCATTAGTTACTTTGTTATATTTACCAGTCACAACATAAGAGGTAAGTGAAAGCCAGTAGGAAGAGTGTTGGCAAGTTTCGGGTAAAAAAGAATAATGTTAGTCTTATAAATACATTAGATAAAATGAAGGTTTAACTAAAAGCAATTATATAGTGTTTTAATTATCATATCCATATTCTTGAGTCCTTACTTCAAAATATAAATTTAGCAAAATTTTTAAATGTGATGTGACCCACGTGAATCCTGCTTGCTGCACCAAATGGCCCTTGATTTAGAAGAACTCATGGGATACATAATTTTAATTTGTGCTACCCTGCACAAAATTAGTTCAGTAGTTTCTGGCTTGATCCCATGGTGTGTTAGTCTGGGTAGACCAGAGAAACAAATCCAGGGAGACTCCGATGTGTATAAGAAAGAGGTTTATATATAACAGCAATTGAATATTAAGAGAACATCTCAGCCCAGTTCAGATCAAGTCTGTAAAGTCTGCTATTAGCCCATATGTCTGATACCAATCTATAAAGTCTTCTTCAGACTCAGGGAATACATGCAATGTTGCTGAATGTAGGAAGATCACAGGCCAGTGGGTGCAGCAAGTCTTTTGTGGTAGAAACAGCTCAGTGCCGGCAGGGATCTCCATGTTTCTTCTCCAGTTCCCAGGGCATAGGGTCTATCAGCTTAGTGCCATGTGTCTTGTCAGTAGAGCATCTCTTAGGGAATGAGCTTAGAGAGAGTCTCCTGCCTCTAAGGAGGAAATATTACAGTGCGCAGAATCCTCTGGAGAAGGTCATCCCCACATAGGGTCATATCTAGATTCTGTAACCACCACACGTGGTTTTATTTCCCCCCCTAAAATATGATGGAAGTATTTTAATCCAAGTGGACACCTAATCAACCTTGTCTTCAATTATTTAATATACTCTGTTAATTTGGTATCATTATCTCATTACCAAGGAAATTAATTGAAATTAATGCAAATCCTGTTATAACATTATGACTCAGCTTTGTTTTAAGGAAATGTTGTTGAAGTTGTTGGCACAGTGCTGTTAGTTTCCTGAATAAATCACAACAAGCTCATGGGTTCAAAATAACACATATTTATCTTACAGTTCTGTAGGTTTGACGTCCAATACAAGTTTCTCTGAGCTAAAGTCAGGGTCTAATCAGGCTGCTTTTTCCAGCCTCCAAGAGCTACTTGCATGATTTGGCTTGTGACCCTTTGATCCAGCGAACATGTTTGCAACACGACCTGTCTCTTCTTATTGGTCCATGATTGCATTTCTCTCTGATTACAGCTGTAAACGAACCTACCTTCTAAGGTAAGGTGACCAGATGTCTGGCTTTTTAACAATTTGTCCTGTGTCCCGCGGCATTTTAAAATTAAATAAATATATTACAATACTATTTTTGCATTCTATGAACATTTTTGTTGCTTCATATAGACCAAATTTTTAATGAAGAACACCCTCTTCCCCCAGTCAATGGTGTCCTGCTTAAAATCTGGTCACTTTATAAAGACTCATATGATCAGATTGAACCCATCTGGATAATCCATTATAGTCTCTTACCACTTTCCATATGTCCACATTTTTATACTTCCATCTGTAAAGTCCCCTTTGACACTTATGGAAACACCTTCGCTGATTCAGGGGTTGATAGCAGTGGAGCTGTTATTCATAGTGACACTGTTAGAGCATAAGGCAATGAGACCATCTGACCCTGGTTGCCATGTACAGATGATGTGAGGGTTAATCCACTTGACTGCCAACAGAAAGGTGAGAATACCCCCTGAGGTGCTTTAAAGGCAGTCTAGTGCGGAGAAGTCAACCTCCTAAAACCCATTGGAGCACAATTCTATTCCAATATCTTTAGACTTGCCATGAATTGAAGGCAACCACAAATGGTGGATAGTTGTAAATAGTTAAACATTGGTTCATAAAATGTTATGGAAAAACTCTTTCTTTTTAGTGACATTATTTATGTTTATCTGATTTTTCAACCATCACCCATATCCATTCCCAAATTACCATGATCTCTCTGAACAGAAGTTCTGTGTAGCTTAGTTAATTTTTTAAAATCATTTTATTGTGGGCTCGCACAACTCTTTATCACAATCCATCCATTGTGTCAGGCACTTTTGTACATTTGTTGCCATCATCATTCTCAAAACATTTTCTTTCTACTTTAGCCCTTGATATCAGATCTTCATTCCCCCCACCTCCCCTCCCTCCCTTTCCTTTGATAATTTATAAATTATTATTATTTTTTCATGTCTTACACTGCCCGATGTTTCCCTTCACCCACTTTTCTGTGGTCTGCTTCCAGGGAGGGTGTTATTTGTAGATCATTGTGATTGGTTCCCCCTTTCTACCCGATCTTTCCCTTCCCCTCCCAGTATTGCTACTCTCATTATTGATCCTGAGAGGTTTATCTGCCTTGGATTCCCTGTGTTTCCAGCTCTTACCTGTACCAGTGTACATCCTCTGGTCTAGCCAGATTTGTAAGATAGAATTGGGATCATGATGGGGGAGAGGAGGAAGCATTGAAGAACTGGAGGAGAGTTGTCTGTTTCTTCAGTTCTATAGTACTCCCTGACTGGCTCATCTTCTCCCTGGTACCTTTCTTTTTAATTCATATGCTTAGTGTTTGAAATCAATCGCCAATGACTCTGCTTAGGCTATATCATAAACTTGGAGTGTTTTGATAATTGGCTAATTCCTTTAGATGAGGGGCAGCTCCAGGCTCCAGTCACACTAAGTCTGCTGGGACAACAGTTCTTCGTCCCCTCCTTTCGTCCTCACTTTGTTCATTCTTCTTCTCAGAGGAAATGTCACTTCCAGATTAAGACCCTGTGAATTTGCAGATAAGTCCCTTTCTACCCTATACATCTTTTGTTTTTGTGGAGAATACACAGAGCGAAATTTACACCCATGACACTTTATACATTTTTTAAGTTACATGTGCAATTCAGTGTGGTTGATTGCATTCTTTGAATCACCTCTTTATCTGAGTTGTTCCTTCCCCATAAACTCAGTGTCTCCTAAGTTCCTTAAGTAATTTTTTGAATTGCTGTTGCCATATAGATAGTTCTTAAAGGGGCACAAACACAGGTGAAGATTCTTTTTGCTAGTTAATTTAAACTATTGTGTAGTTTTAAGAAGACTTAGGGGGTAGTTTTTGGTTTCAGGTTTAAAGATTAGCTTAAAGCTAATCAGTTCCTCCCGGCTTTCTGCTCCAGTAAAGACTTAGTCTCAGAAACTGATTGTGGCACTTCTATAGCGTCACTGTGAGTCCAGACCGACGTGATGGCAGTGAGCCAATCTGTATCACTGCTTGCAAGTGCCCAAGACCTCAGGAACTACTCAACCAATGAGGAGGGAGATGAGAAGTAGGAAGCATGTTATGATGGCAACTAACTAGAATGCCCCGTGAACATGACCCTCAACTTCTTTTTTTTCATCCTTTTTTAATTTATCTAATCATTTTTTTGGGCACTTGTACATTGCTTTTCACAATACATAGTTCAATACATAGTTACATAAACTGTTCCAAGCACCTTCACATGCCTGCTTTCGTTAACATTCTCCAAATATCCGCTTTTCCACTTGGTCCCTTGATATGAGCTTCTCTTCCCACCTCCTCCGTCCTTTTCCCCTCCTCCCTCCCAGTCCTCATTTATAATATAAAATTTATAATAATTACTTTATAAATTATTGTTTTTTGTCATATCTTACACTGCCCATCATCTCCTCTTCCCCACCCCTCCCCATGTTGGTCTTCCAGATAGGCAGCAATCTGTAGATCCCCACAGTTGGCTTCCTCTCTTCCCCTCCCTTCCCTTCACCCATCTGGTAACTCCACTCTCACCACTGAACCCGAGGCGTTCATCTGCACTGGGTTCCCTGTGTTTCTACTTCTCATCTGCCAGTGTACCTCCTCCAGTCCAGCTGGATTTTCAAGGTAGAGTTGGGACCATGATAGTTGGGGGGGAGGAAGCCTTCAGGAACTAGAGGAAAGTTTCATGCTTCGTAGCTACCTCACTGCACCTTGACTGACCTAGCCCCTCCCCGTGACTCCCCTGTTAGGGGGTGTCCAACAAGTGGGCCTTGGGTCCCCACCCTTCTCTCCCCCTCATTCTTATTGATTTGATTCTTATTCTTTGATGTTTGATGTCTGCTCCCTTTGACCCCACGTGATCACACAAGTCAGTGTGCTTCTTCTTTGTGGGCTTTGCTGCTTCTGTGCTAGATGGCTATTTGTTCACCTTCAAACCTTTAAGATCCTAGCTTCTTTATCATTTGGTGGCTGGGTGCCATCAGTTTCCTCGGCTCTGTCTGCCTCTGTCTTTTGTCCTCGGACCCTCTACTTCTAAACCAAGGAACCCAGTCCCATGAGCTGCATGGTTGTCTATCACCAGGCTCAGCAGCTACTCTTTACTTATTTAGCCATTGTA
>PVJH01023341.1:0-34968 GCA_004026705.1 Nesogale talazaci | reverse complement strand
AAAGAGCAGGGCTACCAGAGCCGCAGTTCCTCTTCCTTCTCTCCTCACCTAAGTACTTTTATTTGTAGAACGATTGTTCTTTGTTTATTTAATACAAGTACTGTGTGAATGGTGAAAAATAAACACGATGAAAAATAACCAAACAGATGATTCCTCCGAGTGAAAAAGCCCGGACTTAATAAAAGTGCGAAGCAGTCACCGCTGAATGAGAAACCCTTTGAAGTGGAACTTATTATAGGAGGAATACTTCGGGGTTGCCTTAACGACGCCGCTGAATCGAAAGCGCTCGCCTTTGTCAGCGATTTGTTCTCCTTTGCTGGGGTGCCCGGAGAAATTACTTACATGGGCTGCCTTAACATGCAGCCTGCAAATCAGTAACTTTGCAGCTCAGACTTGCAGACGCCACTTTGCAAGGGACAAAAAGAAGTCAGGGGGGAAACTCACCAGCTTTTCACGCTGAGGCTCTGGGCTTGGGGGAGCACGAGTGTGTTGGGGGCGGCGGATAAGAAGTTGTATTACAACTCACCCCCCCCTCACCAAGCTCCCCACTTCCACACGGTTCTCTTTCTCCCCACCCCCACCCCCCACCCCAAGCCTGGCATGGGGCTTGGGCCTCCCCAGCAGCTCAGTTTCGGGGAGGGGAGCACCCTGCTTCTCCAGGGCTCTCCTGTGAGGGGCGCGCTTCAGCGCTGGGCCTGGGAGAGGGACTTTCCCAGCGGCCCGGGCCATATTTAATATGGGTCGTTTATCACCAAGGCGCTTTGAAGGGTCGCCTCCAGCCCTGTGCCCATTAGAAAGGCGGAGGTGACATTTAAACTCCCGTTTTCAAGGATCGCAGGGGGACTTCAATGAAAAGGCAACTCGTTTGTCTTATGAGCCTGGAAACAACCCCCTTCTCAATCCTTTTGACCACATGGCATAACTCAAAAACAATAGTTCAAAAGTGAAATGGCATCGTGGTGTTCACTGGGAGACAGGCCCCCATCTAGCACCAGAGAAAAGGGGTAGTCCGCAAGACAATGTGCTTTTTGTGTCCGACTCTGTCACAAGGATTGTGTTGTTTGCTTTGGAGGCTGCGCCTGTTATACTTTCCTGAAAGTGCTTGTGTTAAACAAGAGTTATAAGTCATCCAAAACAACAAACATTTTGATTTTCTTTGCCTAAAGGGCTTTCCCTGGCTATGGGCACCGTGAAAAAATAATGTCCTTGCTGAGAAAGGAACACCAGTAGTAGCATTACAAGCGGGCGCATGAAATATTGAATGACACGGGGGAAAAGAGCTTGTCGAGGGGCACTCAGCCTTAAAGTCTTTCTTCAACTTTGTCTTCGGTGGCTGCTGGACTATTTAAGATGGTATTAATTAAGGCAGCTTCGGATGCCGGCCAGCCCCTTCGGCTGCGCTCGGTCAATGGGCCTGTGTCCCCATGCTCTGCTCAGGCCTTGGCTGAGCCTAGTGCAAATGTCACTTCTCATTTGGAGCCTGAAGAGATGGGCCCATCCTACATTAGCAGCAGCAGGGACACTGGCTGTCTTCAGCAGGCGTTAAAGGAATATGAAGGCCTGGGGGCCAGAGGAGAGAAAGCAAGAACAAAATGGGAACAGCTGTCCTGGGGGGTGAGGGGGAAGCGTGGTGTGCACTGTACACACTGCTGTTGGCATATTTTGGAGGCAGTTGTTTGGCAAACAAGGCTTACACAGGACTTTTAGTGCTTGATACACTCCCTCTTTATCTCTCCTGCATGGGGACAATTAAAACTCCAGTTCTGTTTAAAAAAAAAAACACAAAAAAAACTCCAGCTCTGCAAAAATCCACTACAGTTTGGCAAGGGCTTTATTTTACAAAGGCACATCCTTTTGTAAGACAAACGCTTGGGGCAAATGATCATCTTTGCTGACTTCTTCCATCCTCCTAAGGGGCCTTCCCAGATCACAAAAGATCACAAAGAACCTCAAATTCACAGAGAGTGAAACGGAGAGTTCGTGGAAGATACTGAAAGAGTTTTTGTCAATGTCTGGAGGAGTTGAAGGTAGAGGCTGTCATTGAGACCAAAGGTCCAGTCTCAAGTGGGGTTCTGTTTGAGGCCCCAACAATTGGGCTGACATAACTGCACACCCCAAATCCAAGGGTTTGATTCAAAATCACATGGATACTATTTTCAGTAATAATTCCTAGCCACCTCCCAAAAAATAAATAAAAGGAGTGCCCCTTACAACTGTGGCATGCACAAAGTGCATCATTCTAGAAATTCTGTTAACGATCCATCCACTCTTGATGAGGAAAGACAGGCCTTGGTTGAGCAGGGAGATGCAGGGCACACACAGTCCTGTAGATCTCTGCAGCCGGAGCCCCACTGTGCCTGTCTCTTCTGGTAGGAGTCCCAGTTGGACACAAGCAGCGCTTTTTTGTTTTGTTAGGTCATGAGGCCCCTTGGAGGAGGAGGAGGAGGAAGAGGCAGTCAAACTGTCCTTGCCTGGTAAGGTGAATGTATGAGTCAGTGCCTTTCTGGTTGGAGTTACCCCTTTCTAAGGTACTGCCAGACACAGTAGCCTCAACTTCTGATCCATCTGCAGTGTCCTTGCGAGTCCCTTATCCAAGAGACCCTCTCGGGCCTTCCCTTTTCTATCAGCACTAGGCTCCTTACTGGAGAATTCTACTGGGATCTCTTCATTCCTCAGAGCAGTGACAGGCAGATCGGGATACAGCCCCAGCAAACCCCATCCCGTCTCCCACAAAACCTAGACTGGAACCAGCAGGCCCAATCTGGGTGTTCCTGTTTTCTATCTTTCCCCTCTGCCCGCTTTGCTCTTCTGGCCCTTTCTTCCTCCGCTTTTCTTTTGGCATGAGAAGAGATGCCGTTTGGCATGGATGGAAAGCATGCGTGCCCGAGTGATGCACACACACACACACACACACACACACACACACACACTCATGCACAACGCAAGCCCCATCCCCCTTTTCCACCCTAGCCATTACACTGGGCACACGCTTGCTCGGGTTCCAGGCACCTTGCCAACAGCGCGCGAGCACCCAGCGTGGCACACTGGCTTCTGTGCATGCACAAAGTGGCGGGCTGAGGAGGGAGGGGTGGCAGGCGGTGGGCGCCGCTGCCTGCAAGCAGTGCGCACAAGTTCAGCGCTCAACTTCCCGCTTTTAGCGAGAGCCAGGAGCCCTTTGGAGAGGCCCTCGGGACGTGGCGGCGGGGCTGGGAGTGGCGTGGGTAAGCGGGCCCGCGCGGGACGTGCGCGGCGGGGCACCAGGGCACTGGGAGCGGAGGGCGTGAGGGTGCCCGTGGCCGGCTGGGCGCTCCGCGAAGTCAGCGCGAGCAGCTGTGACTTCACCTCTTAGCCCTGATGTCTTTCCAAGGAGCCCGGTGGAGTTAAACAGCCCACAATAGGCGCTCTCGGGCGCCTCCAGCCTGACCTCCACCCGGCTTTAATAGTTTCATAGGAACTTCATTAAATCAATTACTTAGTGAGCACATCATCATTTATTTGTAATTAGCAGCGAGGAGCGCGTTCGCTCCCCCGGCCCAGGTCCCAGCGGGGTTGGCGGAGTTCTGCAAACACTTTTGTTTGCTCTCAGTGTTGACTCCCGCCATTATTCGGCCCGGGTAATCTTTACGTCTTAATCTAGCATTCAGGGGGCGAAGGGAAAACAAACAGGGCGCAGGCCCGGGGCCAGCCCCGCGCTCTCGGCCTCCCCAGAACTCGGCCCTCCGCTCGGCCACGTTGGCCTCGGTCTCCGCGGTCCCCCACCTCGGGAGCGCAGGGGACCCAGGGACACCCAGAGGGGCGAGGGAATGAGACCGCCCGGCGGCTCAAGAAGGAGAAGCTAAGGACCAGGAGAGGAAAGCGCAAAAGGGGTGGGGGAGAGGGAAGAGAACAGGCAAACGAGTCTTGAGAAGCGATCGCCCAGGCTCGTGCGTGCGTGCGTGTGGACAGGCGGGCTTGGAGGCGTGTGTGTGTGTGTGTGTGTGTGTGTGTGTGTGTAGGCTGCTGGGGAGCGGGGTGGGGAGAAGCGGGGGTGCGGTGGGGGGAGCAGGAGGCGTCTGCTCGGCCTGCACGAAGGCAGCTCGCTGGGTGTCCCCGCAGCAAAAGTGCTTTCATTTGGGGGCCGCAGCCCCAGGCGGGCGCGGTGCCACGGCAGCCCACAAATTACCAGCGAGGGGTTCGCGAGCAGGGGGGCGGGATCGAAAGCCGGGCCAGACCCTGCGCGTGCGGAGCCACGAGAGTAATGGCTCCGCGAGGAGTCGTGATTCCTTTCCAGCGCAATAATCTTTCCCCACACGCCACAGCGCTGTCCAAATAGCGTGCGATCGGATCGCAGGAGTCTGGGCTCTCCGTGCCAAACACGTGGGCCACGCGTCCCTGTGTGCTTCCCTCAGGCCCAATTTCCGCTCCCAGTCGGAGAAGTCCCTTCAACACAGGAAACGGCTCGACTTCGATCCCCTCTCCGGAAATGGGGGGAGCCTGGGGAAAGCTCGGGAAAGGCCAGGCGCGGGAGTACTGGGTCGTGGTGGATGTCCAGTGCCCCCTGAGCTTTTCAGAAACAGGGCTGGCCTGTAAGAGCTGGGCGCACAAGTGTGAACAAGTGTGATGTTAGGAAGAGGCTGTTGAGACACACGCACTGCTGAGAAGTGGACTTCTGCAAGAACTGGGCCCAGGGGATCCTTGAGGTCTGTCTTATGAGAGAAGCTGTGTTTCTGGGAGTTTTTGAAGACAGGGACTGACATGTATAATGGCTGATGGGGAGTAAAATTGGAGACTAGGAATATGGGCAGATGATTATTTCCTTATTGAGGATTCTGTGATGCGTACAGTTTGTACTCAAATGGACCCAATAGAAGACTCTTCAGACCTTGGTGTAGCAGGGAGTGCCTGCATGGGGATTGTGTCTGCCCTGAGGCGGGAACAGAGGGATTGTGGTATGTGCTGAAAGTCTTCTGCTGGGGGGGGCACACTTGTGTGTGAGAGCGGTCTTGTGTTCCTGAGAGTGCTGAGACCCTGACAGGGGTTCTCACTGGCCTAGTACTCCAGATGGTAGGTCAGTTCCATTCAGCTTCCTCGGTCCTCCATGCCTCTCCTGGTTTCCATTTCCCTCAGGTCTCACACTCTTCACTTCCTCTTTTCATTCTTCTCGTCACAAAGTTAACTGACAGCTTATTTATTTCCATCTTCTGCCCAAAGGTCTTCTGCGTTCTTGTGCCTACTGGACACAACGATGAGAAAGGGGCAGGGGGCACCTTTGATCCTGTTTCCAAATAGACTTTCCTGCAACTCAGATGAAGTTAGAAGGTTTAGCTGAGATGTTCCAGGGTTGCTGACCCACCTAGGACAGTTTGAGAACTTGAGTGAACCTGGAAGGCAGGAAATGAAGTCAGAGAAGAACCACCAACCCGGGAGATGTATCTTTTAAAATATCAAAGCATTTTGCTTACCCCTCTCCTTCCTACCCGCCCTCAGTTGACACTTTGCTCCCCCTCCCCTCCCCATGTGACCCTCTCTTCCATCTCTAGAGTGAGTCCAGGCTGAATTAGTTAAAATAGAATTAAAAATGGGTACTTAAAGCAAAATCTCAGTTTTGACACTATCTGGGATGCAGATACTCTTTAGAACCTGTTGCACAGACTTCTACTAGGGCATATGGAGTATCTATACACAGTGGGTTGCATATTGGGATGAGAACTGTACGGTCATTAGTTCAAACCCATCAGTCGCTCTGAGGGTCAGGAAAAAAAGGAGACTGACTCTGTAAACCGCTCCAGTTTCTGAAAGACTCTAGGGAGTAATTCCAGTCTGTTGTCGAAGATCAACCTGCGTGGGCTTGGTTTGGTTTATGCATGTTAGATGAGTTAATATATTCGATATGCCTTGTCTGTATGTTTATTCATTAAACCTCATGTCATTAAATAGGTTCCGACTCTTGACTCTTGACAACTCTAAGGAGGGTTTCCACAACTGTGAATCTTTAGAGGAGTAGCCTCATCTTTCTTCCAAGAACAGCTGCTGGGTTTGAACTTCCAAACTTAGTCTTGGCAGCCCAGTGCCCAACCTACAGCTCAGCGGGCCTCCTTGGAACACATCTACAACCCAACCTTACAAGTGATTCAGGCCCTACACATCCCGACCTAACTAAATGTAGGCCAGCCTTGAAGGAAGCAAGAGTGAGAAACACTCCCTTCAGAAGCAATCGCAGGTCCCCGCCAACTGCTCTCACCTGCTCCCCTGCCCTCAGTCCTCTGCGCAGTTTAATAAAATAGCATTTGGAGAAAGGAAGGAAAGTCAGGGGGACATTTTATGAGCTGGTAGGGATTTCGGTGAAGTGGTTAATTTAGAAAACCCGGTGACTGGTTGCAAAGTTTGCTTAGTGATATTCAAATGATGCATTTCTCTCTGGGCTCCAGACTCTAAAAGCTTTTAGGATCAAAAGCTGGCTCGCAAGGACTCTGTTCTCCACCTCTATTGCTTTGCATCCCTGGCAGCTGTCCCTGCAGCCCTCCTCCCATTCTTGGGGTGCAGGGGCTCCTCGTGCTGTCCAGGTTGACCTTTTCAAGCTTGTTCCCCTTATTCCACTGGGGTCCTTGCCTTCGCTGCTTCAGCATGGCAACTCTTTTCTCCCAAGTCACAGACCCACCTATTCTGTACAGACTTACTGCCCCCGTGCAGTTTGCCTCTCCTGACCAGGCAGGAGAAAGAAAACGGCTGTCAGGGATGTCTTCTCCACGCGGAACTGGGCCAACGCCCGAGGGGTGGATCCAGGAGCTCGCCACAGGCTGGTTTCTGGTAATGATGCCCAAGGGAAATTTAACTTTCCTAGAGGTCAGCTCTGGAAGGACTTGGAATGGGAAGGGCTAAGCCAATGTTTCCCTTGAGAGGAGAGGGCAAAGGTTTGTAGCTCTGGTCAGTTCTTAAGCAAACGGACCTAGACTCAGCAAGACTTGGGAAAAAAAAATCTATGGTCTGGGTCAGGTGTTAGCTGTGTTACAGAGAGAGAGTTCTAGGCAGGGGTAGACCTTTACCAGCTACCCTTCTCTGCCCTCAGACGCAGCCAGTTTGGTAGCTCCCAGAGAAAAAAGATCTGCTTATTCCTGTGAGGGGCAAAATCATGACAAGACTTCTCAGGGAGGAGCCTATCAGAAGACAGAATAAGCTACTGAAATACACTGCAACCAAGCCAGCATCCTCCCCTTCTCCTGTAATGTCTAGCCATTTACTCCCTACACCCTTTGTTTACAAAGCCCTCCACACTAACCAACCCAACACACCCTCGAGGTCTGAGTTGACCTGGCCCTGTGGGTTGCTGTGATTATAAATCTCTACAGGAGTAGGAAGCCTTGTTGTCCTCCTGAGGCATGGCTGGTGGTTTCAAAACCACCATGCCAACAGGGCTCCTCGAGGCCCTTTACAACCACCCATAAGCAGAAGACTTGGGCTGTCCCCAGGCAGCCAAGTGCATTAAGAGGCCCTTTGTGTCTTTGGCCGTGGACAAGGTGATGGGGGTATTCTGTCGGAGGCAGCCTCCCTCCTGTAGGATGCCGATGGAAAAGAAGTTACATCACAAAAAATATCGTTCTTGGTTCTCAGAAAGGTTTGTAAGATTGGTACTGGGAGAAGCCCAACGGAAATGGTAATTCAGAGGGGCAGCCCCCACAAAGGGAAGGTTGGCACTGGCATGGTGGGGGGCTCTGACGGGAGACCAGCTGTGAGGATGACCAGCACCAGGCAGCGTTTCACGCTGTAGGCATAGCTGGGGGTGGGGGTTGGGGTACGTGTGCACTTCACAAGCAGACCAACAACCAGACCAACAGGCGCGTTTCCATGGGCATCATGAGTGCCTGGGGGATGGGAGATGCAAAACCTCTCCTTTCATGAAGGGCAAGAGAAGCCTGGCTCAAGCCTAGTCTCAGTGGGGAGTCAACCTGCCGGGGTGCCAGGGGTGGAGCACTCTGGGGGCTGTGGTGGGGTGGCTCTATTTCCCAGTTCAGCCCCTGTGCATGAAGTGCTGTTCGGGAAGGACAGGGCAGGTGGTAAGAAGCTTTCTCTCCATGGCTGTCATGCGTTTATATGTCCCTCACAGAGTAGCTATTTTTTTTTGTTTTGGGGCCATCACTGCCCTCTGGTGGTGGGAGTAGGAGGCCCAGCCTTGCTGCTGGATTTGAACCTCTGTCCCAGTGGGCCACAGTCCCGTGCACAACCACTATGCCACCGGAGCTCAGCCCTATTTTTTATGAACCAATGTAAACTACTTTACATTAAAGGGGGAGCTCCCAGCCACAAATTCAGAATATCACAATTTCTCACTTGCATCTGGCTTCCCAAGGTCAGCAAAAGACAGCTGGAATTTAGGGGAGAGCCAGCCCTGTGGCCCTCCAGTCCCCTTGCCTTCCCATCCTTGCCTGGTGTGTGTGTGTGTGTGTGTGTGTGTGTGTCCAGCCGGACCCAGGGCTCCTGCTTCGGAGGAACTATTAACACATTAATATTATCAATAGCAGGCGGTGCTGGAGCCATTAGGGATTTATTAAAACATCTGAAGCAAGTCGTTTCAAAGCGCTGATTTGTTTTATAGTCAGTATTACATTTTATGACAGGTTCTTTTGCCAGCAAAAGGAGCACAGAAGCATCTTACACAGCTCAGGAGACGGGAACCGGTGCCCTGTGCCGCTCTGCACATTTGTGTTCCTGATCTCTCGGGGAGCTTCTGTGATTCGCTGACCACTACTGATCCTTTACTGGCTGATCCACCCCAAACCAGAGAGGCTTGTGTCCTCCCTTCCCCTGCCTCTCCCCCACATTCTTATTGGTAGAAGAACTTTCCGTTTTATTTCCCCAAACTGAGAACCCACCAAGGAAGCCAGGAGCCTGAAGGCCAGGACCACATATTTTTCTGGCCACTTCTGCTGTTTGGTTGTGGCTTTCCCCAATTTCCCAGGAGCAAATTCTGGACAAAGCCCTAAGAGCCTTCTTTGGAATCTGGGTCTGAAAGGGAACTCAGTAGCACATGGTGTGGAGGAGGTGGGCACACAAGCCTGTTCCTCTCTCTCTTCTCCAGGTGCCCCACCCCCTCCCACCTTCACCCTTTGACCCCAACCCCGACCCCCCCAAAGGAAGAAGCTGGTGTATAGCTAGATGGGTGGGAGAAGAGACCACCCTTCCCCACTCCTTCCAGGCTTCCTCCCAGGCTGTCTCCCTGCGTTGGGAGATAGCGCTCAAAAGTTTCTTTCCCCAGTTCCCAGGGAGCAGGGTTTGTAATATTTTACAGCAGCTGTTTAACATTTCCCTACCTAGTTATTAAACACGAAAGGGAGTAAATTAAAATGGCAAAGTAAAATGAAATAAAAGGCGTCTTTTCTTTCTGTAAAGAGACAACACCTAATTAAGGAATATTTGAATCCCACAAAAATGCAGACTCTCACGGGTGACATAAAACCTCTCCTTTTACACTCGGAGCAAACCCTAGAAAATTAGGGACAGACCCAAGAGGTAGTCCTTTAAAACCAAAAGTTCCTTCCTCTTGAGACTTTTGACTGCCCACCCCCCCCCTTCTTTTTTCCTCTCCCACACTCCTGGGGGAGTATGAAAGTCAAGCAACTCCTTTGAGTTAAAGTTTTTTTGGGCTGCCGCCAACCCAGCACGTACAGCCTGCCGGCTCCTCTGCTGCCAACGCTGCTCCAGCTCCCCACAACCTCCTCCCCTCCCCCACCTTCTTTTCAGCTTCCTTCACAGATCCTTCCCGGCTTCTCCTTTGTCCCCTCCCGACAACCACCCCGCCCCCACCTCCCCTTCTCCTTCAGCCCTCAGAGTGGGGAGAATGGGGACCTTCTTCTCCTGTTCTCCTGGAGGCTTCTCCCTTTTTTGGCTAGCTATCAGGAGCGTTGGTCTCCTCCCGATCGATTCCACCCTCCTTCCTGAATCAGGTCTCCCAGTCCCAATGCCACCCTTCCTCCATTGCGTGTGGGCTCTCCATTCTGGGCACAAGACCGTTTTTATAAAAAACATCACAACACAAAAACTGTACTCTCAGGTCTGGTTGTTAACTGTCTTTTACTTAGGAACTCTCTTTGGTCTGAGCAGAGAGAGGCTTTGTTTTTTGTTTCATCTGATTTTGCTGATTCCTGCACCCAGACAGACTTAAACTCCTGCTGTCAAAAGTTGCAGTCCTTGGCAACCAGGTGCACACAGAACTAAAGATCTACGTCACCCACTGCCTGGTGCAGATCTGGCCATGGGATCCACAGGGTTTTCACTGGCTGCTTTTGGAAGCAGAGCGCCAGGCCTTTCTTCCTAGACTGTTGCAGTCTGGCACTGGAAGCTTGGCTGACACCTGTCCAGTGTTTCAGGAGCACACATGCCTGCGTCTTCCTCAGATGAATGAAACCGGGCTTTTCTCCGTGGAAGGTCAGAGGTCTACCATGCAGCCACCAGTGGCCCTTCCATAAGTCTCAGGGAAAATCAGCCCCAGAGTGAGGGCAGGAAATGTGGCTCTGTCTCCATTCTGCTGTGGTCAGGAAAGGCTTCTTTCTCAGTTCTGCTGTGGTCTCTTGGAGAACATTAAAGGCATGACTATTCAATGCCTCCAAAATCAAATCTCACTGCCATGGAGTGGACGCGGACTCACAGTGACCCTACCGGACAGGGGAGGTCTGCCCCTGTGGGTTTCCGAGACTGGTTTTTTACAGGAGGAGAAAATTTCGGCTTTCTCCCATGGGGTGGCTGGTAGTTTCCAACTTCTGACCTTGCAGAGAGCAGCCCAATGAATAACCACTGTGCACCACTGCCTAGGGCAGGCTGCTTCCTCAACTAGTTGCTCAATGCCCTCGGTGTCTCTTCAGCTACTGTTTAAAAGAAACGCTCCATTTTTGCTGGTTTGTCTTCTAATTCAGAAGAGAGGAAGAAAAGAATGCCCCCTAGGATGAGGTCAAGAAAGCATATCTTGGAAGATCCACATCTTAACGTTCTTAGTAATTCCTTGACCCATGCTAGCCTTTCTAAGATTATTTTTGGCCTTTCATGGCTTGCAAATGCTACAAAAGTCTCTGGTACCCCACAAGGCAGGAGATGGGGCCAGAGGTTCCTAGATTCCTGCTTATTAAACAGTAAAAAGAAATCATTTTTTTCTTGTCTCCAAGAAGAAAGAAGGCTATTTCCTTTTTCAGAAGGAGCCTGCGTCCGACTTTGCCACCAGAGGGGTGTGTATGTAATAGAAGCCAAGCCTGTTTGCTATTCCCTAATCTGCTACAGAAATATTTGTGACTGACTCGGTCCAGGTCCAAGGAGCCCAGTCCTCCCAACCCCACGGCTCTTCTCTAAAACATCTGGATAGAAAAATAATCATAAAATTATTTAATTTCGGGCTGAGCCCCGGTGGCATAAGTGGTTGAGTGCAGGACTGTGGCCCGTGGGCTTGGCAGTTCAAATCCAGTGGCAGCTCTCAGGAGTGGCACTGGGTAGCACCCACAATCACCAGAGTCAGTGATGCCCACAAAAAAAAAAATTATTTAATTTCTCGGGCTGAGCCTCGGTAGCATAGTGGTTGTGCGCGGGACTGCGGCCCACTGGGACGGAGGTTCAATTCCAGCAGTGGGGCTGGGCCTCCTACTCCCACCACCGGAGAGCAGTGATGCCCAAAAAACTAAAAAAAAAAAAAAAAAATTATTTAATTTCTCATCTACTCTAAAATACCTATAACATTTCTGTGTGGGATTTTTAGGGAAAGGATCATCGTCACAAACAATGCACCCTTATTTCGTTTTTTTGTTTTGGGCATCACTGCCTCTGGTGGTTGTGGGAGCTACCCAGGGCTGCTCCTGAGAGCCGCCACTGGATTTGAACCGCCAAGCCCGCGGGCTGTAGTCCTGCACTCAACTACTTACGCCACCAGGGTTCAGCCAGTCTTTCACGTGTATTCCCTGATTTGGATCCTTTGAAATTAAATGGCTTTTAATATTCTTATTTCATGGCTTAAGTTATGATTACTTTACAATGGAAGTGTAGAATAATAGGATGTGTAGAATCCAGTGATTTCAAATCTCAGTGTCTTCTTACCACAGCATAATGGTCAGAAAGAAATGGCAAAAAAGTGACATTGCTGTTTGGTGACCAGATGACTTACATCCCCGCAAACAATAGGATCAGTAGATGAACAGGGTTCCATCCACCCAGGGTTGCTTTTCAAAAGAATGTCCTTCTTGGCTTTGATGGGTCCAGAAAAGCAAAGCTAAACCCACTGTTATCCAGTTGATTCAACTCATAAAGAACTCATAGGGTGAGTTCTCCAGTTGTACATCTTCACTGGAGCAGATGACCTCAGCTTTTTCTCATGGAGAGGCTGATGGATTTCAACCACTCGTCTGTGGGAGTTACATAATCTGGTATCAATTGGGGACCAGGGAGGATTAAGGTGGAGGGGTAGAATCTAGTCAGTCAATCAGGTCATAGCCAGTGAGGCCTCTGTGTGGATACGGCCTTCTCCTGAGAATTCTGGGACTCCAGTATTTCCTTCTTGGAGGCCGGAGACTGGAGACGCTTTTCTCTCTGCTCACTGCCTTGGAGGTGCTTCACTGACAAGACGCATGCTACTCTGCCCTGGGAGCTGGGAAAGCAGACCAGACCTCTGATGCTGGAGGAGCCACGGAGAGCCCCTGTGCCCCCTGAGCTGCTGGCAGCACTCCTGGATCCACAAAACTTCCAACCCACTGACCTGTGGTCCGCCTGCATCTGGCATCATCGCGCCTATTTTGTGAGTCTGAAGAGGACTTTACAGATTGATACCAGATATATGGGCTAATACTGAACTTATGGATTTGATCTGGACTGGGCCGAAATGTTTCCTCACTATTCATTTGCTCTTGTATAGAAAACACTTTCTTAATTACATATTGTGTCTATGAATTTGCTTCTCTACTCTACCCAGACTAACACACGGTCCAAGACTTCCTTGACAGAGCCAAGTGAGTATTTGCCTGACCCTGTTCCTAAGCAATACTCCCGTTTTTGATGCACCCTCTTGATGTACCATCCCGAGTTAACCTTCCTCCTGAGTAGACTCCCCCACCCTCTTTTCTATTGAAATTCAGCTTATCTGACTTCTCCCTAATCTTGTGGATTGTTCTTTTCTTTGAATTAACTCGGCCAGACTTCCAGAGTGTCCTCCACAAACAGGTTCCTTGGAGTTCATTTCATCTTCACAAGCCTTTGAAGCAGATGCTTGTTTGTTTGATCTACAGGTAATTGGTGAAGAAGCTGAAGCACAGAGAAATTAATTGTTAGCTCAAGGTCACATAGATGGAAGTGACCGAGCTGGAAGTCTTGGCTACTAAAGCTATGTTCCTGACTTGTGCCCTTGGGTGCCTTTCCGCTTTCACGGTTGTTAAGGTCCTTGTGCGACCTACCTCTCACAGTCAATGAGCGCCCTTAGCCCCTTGGTCTCCTTCCTCCTCAAAGCGTGCATCCTAAGCCAGAGTGACTTCATATTTGTCAGGGCAGAAAACTGTGTCCTGTGCAGCTTTCCTTTTGCCCCCTTAAAATGAGACGTTTCACTTTATTATTACTTTAAAATATTTTTGTTGTTGAGAATATTCATAGCAACACATATACCAGTTTAAGTTTCCACAATCCAGTGATCCTAGTTACATGCTTCCAGCTGGGCAGCCATTGCCACCCTCCCCTTCTGGTTTAAATAAATTAAAATAAATGCTGGGGAAGAATAGCCAAAGTCCCACGGGCTGCCAACAAGCATGTCCTGCAAGAAGTACAGCTAGAATGCTCCTAAAGACAAAGAATGGCGAGACTTCATCCCATGTGCTTTCGACATGTTGTCAGGAGACGCCAGTCTCTGAGAAGGCCATTATACTCGAAGAAGAAGAGGAGCAGTGAAAAGAGGAAGACCCTTGACAAATGCAGTGAGTGGCTATGGCAATGGGCCCAGACATAAGAACAATTAGAAGGATGGTGCAGGACTGGGCCTTGTTTCACAGAGAGTCACTGTGACTCCAAATTGGCTGTGGCACCTAACAACACAACAACAACAAAATAAGTGTGGTGCTCCTTAAGGTCCCTATTTAATCTCCTGCTGTTGGTGATTTGACCCCCACCCCCACCTCCCAGATGAGATCTTGTAAAGGACCATAGCTCAAAACAGATACCCTTTACTAGTTAAGCTAGGCTACTGTTTGTTTGTTTGTTTGTTTTGGGGGGGGCGGCATCACTGCTCTCTTGTGGTGGGAGTAGGAGGCCCAGCCCCACTGCTGGAACTGAACCTCTGTCCCAGTGGGCCGCAGTCCCGCGCACAACCACTACGCCACCGGGGCTCAGCCCCTACTGTTTGGTTTTAAGAAGACTTCAGGGGCTAATTTTTAACTTAAGGTTTAAAAATTACTTCAGATCAAGAGTTTTGGAGTTTCATACAGCCTCCATGACTCCAGAAAATCTGAATCTCATGAAATTCTATGTGCATTTAGCCTCTTTTGATTTTTAAAAATTTTTTTTTGGGGGGGCATCATTGCTCTTCGGTGGTGGGAGTGGAGGTCCAGCCCCACTGCTGGAATTGAAACTCCGTCCCAGTGGGTCGCAGTCCCGTGCACAACCACTATGCCACCGGGGCTCAGCCCTTTTTTTTAATTTTAATTTTTATTTATTTATTTTTGGGTTTTTTTTGGGGGGGGCATCACTGCCCTTAGGTGGTGGGAGTAGGAGGCCCAGCCTTTGCTCCGTGGAGCTGGAATCGAACCTCCATCCCAGTGGGCCGCAGTCCCGTACACAACCACTACACCACCGGGGCTCAGCCTATTTATTTATTTATTTTATTTAGGCATCACTGCCCTGGTGGTGGGACTGGGAGGCCCAGCCTTTGCTCCTGTGAGCTGGAAGTGGGCCGCAGTCCTGTGCACAACCATTATGCCACCGGGGCTCAGCCCCCATTTAGCCTCTTTTGTTCAGAATTCTTCTATACAATCTATTGTCAAAATGTTCAGACCTAGGTAGAGCCCCAGTGGCGTAAGTGGTTGAGTGCAGGACTGTGGCCTGCAGGCTTGGCGGTTCAAATCCAGCGGTGGCTCTCAGGAGCAGCACTGGGTAGCACCCATGGCCATCAGAGGCAATGATGCCCTCCCCCCCCCCAAAAAAAAATGTTCAGACCTGGTCTCTGGGCGTCATAGGTTCTGGTCCCAGGGCACAGGAGGCAGTTGTCTGTGGAGGTACTTAGTGGCACATTACATGTGCCCCTCCTATTGCTGACTTTGCTTCAGGTGAAAGGAGACCCACAGTCACAGTTGGCCACTTTGGATATGTTGTCACTTTCGTTGGTCACTTTGGCTCCCAGCTTTATGTATGTGGCTAGGAGGCAGAAGAGAGGCACTGATTGTGTTCATAGGCCAATTCCTTACTGGCATGTCTCATAAAGCTATGACCTTAAATCTCCAAGCCCAGGAAGCCAAATCCCCTTAGATGTTCAGTTGTACATAAACCACTTGAGCAGCTACTCTTTTGTGGCGGTGGCTGGTGTTCCTGTATCAAGTACACAACGTTTGCCAAGTCAGCTTATTGCTAGGTGTACAACTTATTGACAGCAGTCACAGGGTCAGTGTGCTTTTTACATCACTGTCCACTGAAATTCTCTGCTCCTAAACAGTTACTCCTCGTCCCTCTCGCTCACCATGGCTGACTGCTAATAAACTATGATCTCCATGCATTTGCCTTTTCCGATCTTTTTATGAGTGAGGTCACACAGTATTTACCTTTTCCTGATTGGCTTATTTCGATCAACATGGCACCTTCAAATTCCATGTATCAAGTAGTCATTTCCCTTACTGATTGGGTAGTATTCCATGTGACATATGTACTATATTTTATTTATTTATTCATTCATTCATGTTGATGAGCATTTAGATGACTTCCATCTCTTCGCTGCTGTTAATAGAGCTACATTGAACATGGGTATACAAGTCTCTGCTTTCAAGTCTTTGGGAATATACCTAGGAGTGGAACTGCTGGGTGAGATGGCTTCTCTGTGGAGTCTGGTGATGTGGTGGGCTACATGCTGGGCGGCGAATCAATAGGTTCCCCCCTGGACTCTACCAGTTGCTCTAGGAGAGAAAGAAGAGGCTTTCAGCTCCTGTCAAGAGTTACAGCCTCAGAAACTCAAAGGGGCAGTTCGACCCTCTCCTGGAGAAGTTGGAAGTCCTTTGTGGCAGTAAGCTTGGGTTATTTGGGGAGGCAGTTTATGATAATCCTGTTTTTTTCCCTTTGGGGGACTCACACTGCTTTCCTTAATAGTTGTTCCATTTTGCATTCATAGCAACAATAGGCAAAGGTTCTAAGCTTCTCAATCGCTCTTTCTTTTTATTAATAGATTGCCAGGTCTTTCTTCCAAGGTGCCTTTGAAAAGTCTAAACTCTCTCACTGTTTTGCTAGCAGTGAGGCACATCAGCCAGTTGCACCACAACGGCACACCATATGTATTCATAGTGTATAGACACACATTCCACCCTCCCCATGAGAGCATAAACTGCTGAGGATGCAGACTTCCTTGCTCAATCTAAAATACACTGCAGTTTTCTACCATAAAAGAAAAAAACACAAAAAAGGGTTTTTCACTAACAAAGGAAATAGACTGATTGTTATAGAGAAGCTGGGGATAAGGGATAAGAAAGGGAGAGAGTAGGAAGAAAACTAAGAAATGAACATTTTGGGCTGAGCCCCGGTGGCGTAGTGGTTGTGCATGGGACTGCAGCCCACTGGGACAGAGGTTCAATTCCAGCAGTGGGGCTGGGCCTCCTACTCCCACCACCGGAGAGCAGTGATGCCCAAAAAAACCAAAAAAAAAAAAAAAAAGAAAGAAATGAACATTTTTTACAATTCTAGTTAATATTATCAAACTATTAAATTGCATGATATGTAAATTTCATGCCAATAAAACAATTAAAATAAGTAAATATAAAAATAGCATAACAAGAAATGAACATTTATTTAAAATATATACATAGTCACAGATATAGTTAGTAGCAGAGATAAACACTTCGACAATAACAGAGACAGATAGTAGCATAGATAGATTCTTTTAGAGTATAACCAGAAAATGGAAATAAATAAAATAAACTGTGCCATAGTACTATCATTATCATTATTATTATTATCAGGTGAATTTGTCACTAAAGTCTCCAAATCCATCTAATTTTTTTTGCCTCCTCTTTTTTTTTTTGGACATCACTGCTCTCCTGTGGTGGGAGTAGGAGGCCCAGCCCCACTGCTGGAATCGAACCTCCGTCCCAGTGGGCCGCAGTCCCGCGCACAACCACTACGCCACTGGGGCTCAGCCCTCCTCTTTTTTTTTTACCTCTTCTTTTTTAAGCCATGCAAGTCACTAAGCTTTGAGGCATTTTTAAAAATGTATTTTGTTTGTTTTTAAAGAAACATACCACATATATATTATACACCTCAAGAAATGAAATCAACAACAATATCCTTTTAAACTCCCATTTTTTTGTCCACTCTTATCCTTTCCTTCTTTCTGTTCCCTTCCCTTCTCAGCCCTTACCAGAGATTTATTGACAATGTTATGCCACCAGTACAACTGGATCTTGGTGAACAAGTGAAAGGCTTCTTGTATTATAAAGTAATTCAAATTTTAATGAGGAAACATCATCAACACACAAATTTTTTTTAAAAAACCAACTTTCAGGTAGTGCATTTGAGAGATTAAAAATATGATATATTGGGGGCTGAGCCCCAGTGGCGTAGTGGTTGTGCGCGGGGTTGCGGCCCACTGGGACGGAGGTTCAATTCCAGCAGTGGGGCTGGGCCTCCTACTCCCACCACCGGAGAGCAGTGATGCCCCCCCCCCAAAAAAAAAAAAGGAAAAGAAAAAGAAAATATGATATATTGGGCTGAGCCCCAATACGCCACCAGGGCTCAGCCCCAGGATGTTTAGCAGAATCACTGGCCTCGACCCAGTAGATGTTAGTGGCAGCAACCTCCCAAGCAGTGACAATAAAAATACGATGGCTCAAAAAAAGGTGGGGGGTGGGGTGGCGCTGAGCCCCAGTGGCGTAGTGGTTGTGTGCGGGGCTGCAGCCCACTGGGATGGAGGTTCAATTCCAGCAGCAGCTCCACAGGAGCAAAGGCTGGGCCTCCTACTACTACCACCAGAGGGCAGTGATGCCCCCCCCCCAAATAATAATAAAATAAGACAGCTCCAGACATTGCTACTTGTCTCCTGAAGGCCAAGTGACTCCTGGTTTTAAGTCATGGAATTGGAGAAAAGGAAAGATGATGAGCAGGGTGAGTGTATAGGACGTGAAGTGGGAGATGGCTGCAGATGAGGCTGCAGGTCAGTACAGGAGCTGAGGTTTTATTGCAAATGCATTGGCAAGGGCTGAGCCCCAGTGGCAAAATGGTTGTGCGCGGGACTGCGGCCCACTGGGACAGAGGTTCAATTGCAGCAGTGGGGCTGGGCCTCCTACTCCCACCACCAGAGAGCAGTGATGCCCACCCCCAAAAAAAGAAAGAAAATGCAATGGCAATCTTGCCAGTCCTGGTGGAGGTTGTGGCTACATTATTGGCTTCATGACCCCCACCTTCTCATAGTTGGGAGAAGGGCAGCTGAGTTGATGCTCTGTCTGAAAGTCGCAGAGTCAAAGAGTGTGGATGCGCTGCCCTTGGGTGCGATAACAAAGATGGCCATGTCCCTGGGTGACTGGATGTCACTGATCCCTGCCAGGAGTGCACCTTAATCTTCACCAGCACTGTACTGGTGAAGCAATCATGGTCAGCAATCATGCACTCCCCCAAAGACCCCACTCACCCTGGTGATCTTGGAGTCGCTGCAAGAGGTCTCCATGTAGGGCTTGTTGTTGCCGATGAGGCGGAGGTGCCTCAGGTCGAAGAAGCTCACAAAGCACTGGTAGCACATCTGCTTGTCTGTGGAGAACCTGATGAAGTTGTCCCCAAAGTCAAAGCCACGGGTCCAGACAGCTGAATTGGTCTTAAGAAGGACCAGCTGCTTCCCTGTTTCACAGTCCCAGAGGTGAGGGCCATTGTCAGCCGAGCCTGGGAGGACATGCTTGGTGTCCCAGTGAGCGTCGGCACACCACACAGCTCCAGTGAGGCTCAGCCTCTCACCTTCATGGAGTAGCAAAGGTTGAAGATAGGGTCCTTGGCTACCATGAAGAGGAGGTCTCCCTCAAGGCTCTGCTTGGTCTGCATCGTGGACCACTCATGGCCCTGCAACAGGATCAGCAGTGAGGCAAGAAGCAGAACCTTCTTCACGATAGGAAATGGTGGGACATGTTGGCAGCTGGCATGAGCAGTTAGGAGTAGACAGAAGGAAACCGATTACAAGAGACTGCTGGTGTAGGAACAAGGGGATACTGCAGACATACAGGGCATATAGACAGGGGACTGTTTTTAAAAATATATACAGATGGACATTTAATTGCTAAGAGTAAGAGGGAAGGCGTAGGGCTGAGTCCCGGTGGCGTAGTGGTTGAGTGCGGGACTGCGGCCCACTGGCTTGGCAGTTCAAATTCAGCAGCAGCAAGGCTGGGTAGCTCCCACGAACACCAGAGGGCAGTGATGCCTCCCCCCCCCCCCAAAAAAAAGAGGGAAGGCGTAGAGCAGTGGTTCTCAACATGTGAGTTGCGACCCCTTTGGGGATCAAATGACCCTTTTACAAGGGTCGGCCGATTAATAACAGTAGCAAAATGACAGTTATGAAGTCGAAACAAAAATGATTTTATAGTTGGGGGGACCACTACGACATGAGGAACTGTTGAAAGGGTCACAGCATTAGGAAGGCTGAGAACACTGGTGTGGAGGGCAAAGAGATGTGGGGGGCCTGGCATTTTTGTGAATGGGAAGGTTAGGGATGTTGGTCCAGTTTCTCATCTTGCAGTCTGAGGGTGAGAAAAGGGGTAAAGGCGTAGGAGACGACAGGAGGAAGTGTGCAGTAGCCATTTGGAAAGTGAAACGGGGAGGCAGTGTGTTAAAAGTGATCATGAACGTCAAATGTTCATTGCTATTTGTGCACACGAAGGACCTGAGAGTGAGACTCGTCGGCAAGCTTGGGAGGAGTGAACGGGCAGTTGTGTTCCATGGGGTTGACAAGACATAGCAGCAAGGGAGGAGGGTGTTTGTAGGGTGTGATCACAATGGTGGGTGATGTAACTGAGGCTGAATAAGCTGGTGGGGAACAGGACAAGGGGACTGGGAATGGTGATACCTTCTTGCCTTTACGCCACCCCCACCCAGTGCCATAGACTGCGGGGTCCAATCTCATGGAGAACTGACCAATTAACGTGGGCCCCCATTCCTATGGACATCCATGAAGAATTTTCAACAGAAGAGCCGGAAACGGCGACTTGAGTCACCTAGTCATCTCTCTGTGTGCCTCCGACCCGAGAAAACATCACGGGTCCCTAGGATACATACACACCCAGCACCTAATTAGGTAAGAGAAGAGGCATATGGTGCTTTCGATGAGGGAAGAGGTCCGTTTGCTATGAATAGCCTAGCTCTGTGAACAGACAGGCTGACAGATGATCTCACTGTATCTGATCACACAATATGGGCCCCCACACTGTGTGAAAACCCCCAAAGCTTCAGCAACGTGCCCATCTTCCTTGCTTCCTGCATCTCAGGCCTGCCTTTTCTTCCTTCAAAACTGAAGTGGAGGTGGACGAGCTTTCCTTTCTCAAAGCCAAGGGCACTCTACCCCGAGCGCTCCTCGGTGCTGCTCCCATCTGTGGCTTTCATAGCGCTGGATTTATTTTTTGTCATGACGGTGGCCGTCTCTTCTTCACAAATGCACTGCTGGCCCTTTGAAGCAACTTGGTGTTTTCTGATTTTCTCTACGGAGAAAGTGATTTTGGGGCTGAGCCCCGGTGGCGTAGTGGTTGTGCGGGGGACTGTGGCCCACTGGGATGGAGGTTCAATTCCAGCAGTGAGGCTGGGCCTCCTACTCCCACCGCCAGAGAGCAGTGATGCCCCACCCCAAACAAAAAAAGGAAAGTGATTTTGGGTGCCTGTTCCTGAAAGGTGAATGTGGCTTTATGTCTAGGGCTATACCGTTGAAGGGGAGGCCCACCACATACATATCTGATGAGGAGACACAAAGCCTCAGGGCTGGGCTCTCTTGAACGGAAGAAGCTGGAGCAGGTCACATTTGGTGTGCTAATATTGGATGAGCTGATTGGTAGGAAAATCTAATCTGACAGATAGCTGTGTTTCCAGTTATGATTCAGAAGCATAAGGTGCTGTCAAAATGGCAGCGTCCTAAGGGATTATAAATAGAATGACCTGCAGTACTACCTTGAATTACGTATCTGCCGGGTAGATACAATTTTCTCCAATGGTAGTATCATTGTTCTTTGCTGTCCCCAGCGGTAGCCACTAGAATCCTATGGCCACTGAATCCTTGATAGATGGTCCATCCCTTGAAGAACTGCCTTTTCCCCTCAATTTAACGAGTGACTACCCTATTAGCACAGCCTGTAGTGGGTATCAACTCATAAATGAGATAGAAGCTTTTCCATACAGTATCTAAATGATTTTGCTTCAAGTGAAAGGAACCAGAACGAGTGGCTTGAACAGGTCAGGAGCCTGTACTTTTTAAAAATTTATTTTAGGCATCACTGCCCTCAGGTGGTGGGAATAGGAGGCCCAGCCTTTGCTCCGTGGAGCTGGAATTGAACCTTCAACCCAGTGGGCCACAGTCCCACGCACAACCACTACGCCACGGGGGCTCAGCCTGGAGCCTGTACTTCTAACCCAGCGGTTCTCCACCTTCCTCATGTCACGTGACCCTGTCATCCAGTTCCTCCCCCACATGCTGGTGACCCCCAACCATAACATTATTCTCATTGTTGCTTCATCACTGTCATTTTGCTGCTGCTATGACTCATAATGTAAGTTTCTGATATGCAGGATGTATTTTCTTTTTTTTCTTTAAAAAATTTTTTTTTTATTAGGCATCACTGCCCTCAGGTGGTGGGAGTAGGAGGCCCAGCCTTTGCTCCTGGGAGCCGGAATTGAACCTCCATCCCAGTGGGCCGCAGTCCCACGCACAACCACTACGCCACCGGGGCTCAGCCCGTATTTTCTTTTTTTGTTTGTTTTTTGGAGGGGGGGCATCACTGCCCTCTGTTGGTGGGAGTAGGAGGCCCAGCCTTTGCTCTGTGGAGCTGGAATTGAACCTCCATCCCAGTGGGCCGCAGTCCAGCGCACAACCACTACGCCACCGGGGCTCAGCCCGCAGGATGTATTTTCATTGTTATAAATTGAACATAGTTAGACATAATTAAAGCATTATGATTAATCACAAAACAATGAGTAGTTACATATTGAGAAACATTCATGTGTTTTCCAATGGTCTTGGGCAACCCCCGTGAAAGGGTTGTTTGATTCCCAAAGGGGTCATGACCCACAGGTTGAGAACCTCCATTCTAGAGTAAAAGAACAAGTTAAGGGTCTGAGCCCCGGTGGCGTAGTGGTTGTGCGTGGGACTGCGGCCCACTGGGATGGAGGTTCAATTCCAGCTCCCCGGAGCAAAGGCTGGGCCCCCTATTCCCCCCACCTGAGGGCAGTGATGCCCCCCCACAAAAAAAAAAAAGAACAAGTTAAGCGATCATGCTTTCACCTTCCTACCACAGATAGCAATTGGGCAAAGATATCTTTCAAATTTATTTTTTATTTTAATTTTCAACAGTTTTATTTAATTACATACATATAATTCACATATCATGTAGTTCGATCACATCGAGAAGAGTTGTACAATCATCACCACAATCAGTTGTAGAATATTTTCTACATTTAAAAAATTACTTTTGGGGCTGAGCCCCGGTGGCGTAGTGGTTGTGCGCGGGACTGCGGCCCACTGGGATGGAGGTTCAATTCCTGCTCACAGGAGCAAAGGCTGGACCTCCTCCCACCACCAGGGCAGTGATGCCTAAAAAAATTAATTAAAAATAAAATTTAAAAAAATTTTTAAAAATTAAAAAAATAAATTTTATTGGGGGTTCTTTCATCTCTTATCACACAATCCATACATGCATCCAGTGTGTGAAGCACACTTGCACATATGCTGCCATCGTCATTTTCAAAGCATTCTCTTCGCACTTGAGCCCCTGATATCAGCTCCCCATTTCTTCTCCCTCCCTCCCTTCCACACCTGTCATCCCTCAAGATCCCTTGGTAAGTTATTATTATTATTATTATTATTATTATTATTATTTTGTGGCATCACTGCCCTGATGGGAGTAGGAAGCCCAGCCTTGCTCCTGGAGAGCTGCTGCAGGATTTGAACTGCCAACCCTGTGGGTGGCAGTCCCGCACACAACCACTGTGCTACCAGGGCTCAGCTGGTAAGTTATTTATTTGGGGGGGGGGGGGAGCATCACTGCTCTCCGGTGGTGGGAGTAGGAGGCCCAGCCCCACTGCTGGAATTGAACCTCCGTCCCAGTGGGCCGCAGTCCCGCGCACAACCACTACGCCACTGGGGCTCAGCCCGGTAAGTTATTTTTAAGTGGAATAAGCCCCCAATTATAATAGTCCTGTTTAAGAGAGGAACACGTGTGGGACAGAGGGATGAAAAGGAGACGTCTGTGAATGGATTTTATATTTTTGACTTGGAAATCATGGAGATGTCTTCAAACCAAAATACTGAGAAAAAAAATCCCCCAAACAAACAAGCAACCCTTATCGGGATATTTTCTCTTTCGGTGCCTGGCTACAGGAAGACTCGGAGCTGGACCAGTATTTTAGGTGGACCCGTGAGCCCCTCCAAGCACAGGGAGGTGTCAGAGAGGAAGAAGGAGTTGACATTGGGCGGGTATCCTGTGGGTCTGCCAGGTTGCGGGGCAGGGTTACCTGGCCCCAGGAGCACGACCTGAGGACGTGAGGACTAGTGAGAGCTCCCATCGGTGGAACCTTCTGTCAACGCAGGAGCTGCGCTCTGGTTCCACAGGCACAGCCTCACCGCACACTTAGAACAAGCCAGGTAAACATCACGGCCGTCAAGTGAATTCCACCTGACAGCGACCCTGGGGCAGAGTAGAACTCCCAGAGGATTTCCAGATACAGCCTTCACGGAGCTGGGGGGAGGCTCCATACGGTCTACCCAACTGGAGTTCAATGGCCGGGGGGTGAACCCACTCCCCCCCTCCTCTTTTTACATGGTAGGAAGTGGCCTGTGGGGAGGATAAGAAGCTCGCCCCAGGCAGGGAGGGACTGAGGCCACATGTGAAACCACAGTCTGGTGCTGTCATCCAAGTCAAGCCACCACAGAGCACTGCTTCTAGCCAAAGATTTCCCTGTGACGTCACACCTTCTCTAACAAGAGTGATTCGAAAATGATTGCATTGAAGAGTATTGAAAGAAAGGGAGGGCAATCTGGCATGTGTGGCTGTCACCGGCGGGAGTCAAGGTGCCTTCTGCATCTCATGGGGCAGGCCCAGAGATGCTGTTGGTCGCCCCAGAGTGCCCAAGACGGACACCAACGATGTCCTTAATGGCCTTGGGGAGAGCCCTGATGGAGAGGCGAAGAAGGCATTTCTTTCATCCATGACCACGTAGGGTATGGAAACTCTGGTGGGCTTGTGGATTACACATGGGGTGGCTAACCCCGGAGTCAGCTGTATGAAGCCAGCAGCTGGCCCCTCCTCCGAGAACAATGAGACTTTTTACTCCTGTCAAGCGTCACAGTCTCAGAAACCCACAGGGGCATTTTCACTATGTCCTCATGGTGAATCAGAATCAGCTCGATGGCCATGAGCTGAGGAGGTAGGGGACCTAGTCCACAGTCAATCAATATTCCATCAATGAACGCGTGGTGGCAAGAGAAGCATTTGAAGAGCCCAGACAGAACTGCTCGTGAGTTGTTAGTTTTCCAGTACCCAGAAGAGCAAAGGGAAGCACTCTCAAGTTCAGGCCCCCAGGGGACCCTCGTTGGTGGCGTGGGCTGGGAAGGAGAGGACATTTTCACCAGCAGAATGACGTTTTCTCTAATTATTGTGCCCTGAAATGACATGTTTGCTAGGCAGTGTGTGTGAGGTAGAATTTGCGGGTGTAGATTTAGAGGTTCACCGGCATTAGGTATGAATTATATGCGTGTTGGGAGCCAGACGGGTCTGTGTTGTTTTCGCTATAAAATTTAAGTATTTAGTACGGAAACCACACATTTGGGTACCTTTCCTCTTCTGTTTTATGAAGCATCCGAGAGACTCAGAAAGGAAGAGAGGTGAGGAGTGGCAAGCTTTCAAACATCACTTGAAAGTGCTTTTATTTTATTTTGTCCTCAGAGAGTTTTTAATACAGTATATTGAAGAACTGTCAGGGAGATAACAGGAGTGAGAGACTTTTGATATTTAGTTTGAAACAAAGCAGAGAGACAGGAGATTCAAATATAATGAAGGGAGAAATTTCAAAAGAGAAGCTGGGCTCCGGTTTTTTTTTTCTTGCTTGCTTTCTGGTTTCTACCTTCGCATCTCAAACGAAGCCCACCTGAGATCGTTGCTGGCAGTCTGCTGTCTCCACGATACAGTGGGACCTACGTGGGGTCCCGAATCCTTCAGAAGCACGGCTCATCCTTCCGAGTCCCTTTGGGAGTGTTTCGGACTGCCGCCCTCAGACACGGTCAAGGTGTTTTCTGTGTCCCGACGTGGGTCTGTGTGCTTGGACTCCCCAACTTTCTTGGACAGACTGGCCCCTAGGCAGGTGCATCTTCCACGTGCGTAGTGCTAGCCTGCGTTGGTGCAGTTTGTGGCTCACATTCATGCACGCAGCCACACGAGGATGCCACCGTCACAAGGGACTTGGGGCTGAGTGAAGGACACCTCCACACAGACAAGCGGACCACAAGCTTTTTCTCAGACACGGCTTCCAAGGTGCTCTGAGAACCACAAGGAGGGGGCGACACCGGTGGGGTGGGGTGGAGGCACAGTCAGAAGATGCTTCAAAGAGGAGGCCGTGTGCAAACTGCAAAGGACGACTAAGAATGTTACAGGCAAAAGCAGTGGGGGGAGTATTTCCTGGAAATCCCCCGAGTTGTCAATGGGACCTGGTTAGGAGGCTCCCTTGGGCTGGGTGAGGGCGGATGGCGCTGGGGGAGCGAGTGGCAGGGGATGAGACTGGACAAAGCAGTCCAAGCTGGTCTGTGAAGTGCCCCTCGGCCTGGGTGTTGAGCTCCCGGGCTCTCCAGTGCTTGTGGAGGGATGACCACCAGAAGGGCCTGCCAGGCCCTGTGTGTTCTCTCCCACCTACTTCTCATGACCGCCCGCCCCATGGGGAACATTCCGTTTTCCTTTCCAGTCTGCAGATGAGGAGACAGAGGCAAGTTTGTGATGCTAGTAGGTAATGGGATTGGGATCTTAATCCAGACAGTCTGCTTTCCGTGTGCAAACTCTAGAATGCGCCCACGCTCCGCCTCCTGCCCACCCTAGCATGTGTGGAGGATGGGCTTTGATTCATGTACTGTGCTTCCCAGCGTGGCACTGACACGGGAAGGGATGCCTCTGTGTCTGGTCTCCTCATTACATGCCACTAAGCTGGTTTCCACGTGCAGCAGGAAACTCCACCTGCTCAAGTGCCATGCGCTCAAGTGTTGGGGTGCTTGAGGCCCCGTTGCAGCCATGGGACCACCCCTCCTCATTGAGGTCTTCTTCTTTCTCTCTGACCTTTTACTAAGCATGCTGTCCTCCAGGGACTGGCTCCTGCTGATAGCAGGTCCACAGCAGGGCACAATGGGGTAAATGGACTGAAGGGTCCAGTCTAGGACTTCTGGGACTTAGGCTGCAGCCCACCGCCATGAAGGGGGAAGAGGCTCTCATGGTCTTGGCATGCCCATCAAACCATTTCTACAAGGCCCGGGTGACAAGTAGATATCAGCTCTAGGGAATGGCCTGAGGTTAGCGTTGCAACTAAGTTCTTGCTGTCTTAGAGTTCAGCTCTTTCCTCTCAAATGAGGGTCAGGGAGAGGGAAGGAAAACAGTCAAGGTATTTTAGGGTTATGGGTTATTGGCCCTTGCTTTGGCCATTTTACAGGGTGTGAGTTAAGAGGCATTGTCGGCTGTGGAAAGAGCATGGCCTCTGGAGCCAGAGAAAGCAGCTCCTTGAGGCAAAGCTTTACTCATTGGCATGATCTTGCACAAGTTATTTGCTATCTGTGAGTCTCAATTTCTTCATTCATTGCAAGGTATGTTAGGCCTGGGGGCTCAGGTCCATGGTCTTATGGAACACCAAGTTCAAATGACATCATATTGTCCATAAAGAGTTCTACAACTTACTTGTGAAGTCAATTAAAGCACAATTATTGGTCTCTCCCCATCTGGAGGAGAGAAAAGTCAAGAAAATCTGAGACCCAAGGAGACAATTAGTTCAAAGACTAATAGGCCACACAGACACCAGTTTCCGTAGTGCTGAGATGGGAAGAAGTAGCTGGTGCCCACCTACCACTGTGAACTGGTCTGAAAGGAATCACATTAGAAGATTTTTGGATAGAGTGGAAAGAAGACGTGGAATAAAACTCAAAGACATCAAAAAGACCCACGTTTCCTGGTCAGACAGAGCCTGGTGGAACCTTTGAGCGCAGGGGCCTTAGACATCCTCTAGGTCTGGAAATGAACTTGCTCCCATGGTTCCATTTTCAGCCAAACAATAGGCAGGTCTATAAAGGAAACAATAACACTAAGGAGATAAAGACTGCTCATCCTAGTCATTTGAAGTCTAAAGGGAAGGCTTTTCCCAAGAACATAATTCGGAAGGACTAGGAGAAAAGGAGACCTGAAAGTGGAACCCACAGAAGTAGGGTAGCAGTGTCACATTGGGTGAGTTGCAATCAATGGCGTAAAGCAAATGTGTATGAAGCGTTGAATGGAAAACAGACTTTCTCTGCAAGCCTTTAATTACCTACAATAAAAAGTTTTAAAAAGGCTTGGGGGAGTATACTAAGTCGCCAGCTCATAGGTTTGTTGTATTCAGTGTGATGGTTTATATAAAGCAGATGCAGTAGCTGTTTAGTGCAGAAGTCTCATCTGCCATGTTGGGTTACTTGTGTTTGTTTCCTGGCCAAGATACCTCAGATCTAGCCAACACCTGTCTGTCAGTGAAGAGCGGTCAGCAGAACTTCCACGCTATGATGGAGTCAGAACAAAGACCCGTTGATGTGCTTCATAGATCCAGCCAGTGGAAATCCTACAGACCAAAGGGTCTGATCCCCAGGGAACCATCAGGCGAGGCAGAACCGAGTAGCAGTCATGCCCTCTGTGCCTGGGGTTCCTATGAAGCCCAGGTCAACTCCACAACAGCTCATCACAACAACGAGGACGAGGACAGACGGACAGCAGCTGGTCCTGCCCACAAACCCTCAGCCACTGTCAGCCTCTTTCCGTTCCTCCATTGCTGAATGCTTCTGATCAGGTGCCACAATAAGCTCATGCTGGTGGACAGTGCTGTTGGGCAAGAGCACATATTAGCAGATCCACTTATTGGTTAGGACTTCAACTAAACCACAGTATAGAGAATGAAAAGCCTTCTTAGCAGGCTAAGAAGCAAAGCTGGCTGAGCCCCGGTGGTGTCTGGGGACATCACTAGTAACAGCACCCCGTCTCGAAAACCCATCTCTTTCTTATAAGAGTACTTCTGGGGCTGAGCCCCGGTGGCATAGTGGTTGTGCGCGGGACTGCGGCCCACTAGGATGGAGGTTCAATTCCCGCTCACAGGAGCAAAGGCTGGGCCTCCTACTCCCACCACCAGGGCAGTGATGCCTAAAAAAAAAAAAATAAAAAAAAAAAAGAGTACTTCTGGGCCTGAGCCCTGGTGGCATAAGTGGTTGAGTGCAGGCTGCGGCCTGCGGGCTTGGCGGCGGCGGCTCTCAGGAGCAGCACTGGGTAGCTCCCATGATCACCAGAGGGCAGTGATGCCCAAACAAAAAACAAAACAAAACAAAAAAAAGGACTTCTGTGATCGGGCTGAGCCCCGGTGGCCTAGTGGTTGTGTGCGGGGGTGCTGCTGCTGGATTTGAACCACCAAGCCAGTGGACCACACTCAACCACTACGCCACCAGGGCTCAGCCTCTCCAAGAACTTTTCGAAGACCCTTCATGTAACACCTATCTCCTGATTTGGGTTGTCCTGTTTGGGGCCCAAGTTTGAGACTTAGCCTGCTACTTGAAAGTTCTTCAGTGACTGCACCAGAGGCATCCCTTCCTTCTGCTTCAAACGTCCTATGCCATCCCTAAGGATGAAAAATGCTTCCATAACTTGCTTTAAATTCTCAGAGACATCTCCTAGGGAGATATCACGAGGCTGCAGGACTCAAATTTCCTTCTGTCCTGCCTGGTCCCACAGCTTGCCCCTGGCGCCGACTCCCAGTGACCCTGTGTACAAAATCATACCTGTGTGTCATCTGAATGATGTTGTTGGAAGATTCACTCATTCGGGTGGGTTACCTTCCCTTGGAGTGGGCACAAATATGGATCTCTTCCAGTTGGGTGGCTGGCAGCTGCCTTCCAAATTTCTTGGCATAGGCTAGTAGTGAGTGTCCCTAGCGCTGCATCCACTGGTTGCAATGTCTCCATTGGCGTTCTGTTAATTCCTGGAGCCTGGTTTCACTAATGTCTTTAGTGTGCTTGGGCGTCTGTCTTCAGCACCATCAATTTTTGAGGATGTGCTACCTCTTTCTGTGGCTGAACATCCAGCAAATCTTTTTGGTGCAGTAACTCTGTGTATCCCTTCCATCTTCTTCAGAGTTTTCTTTTGTGCTTTAATATTTTCCCACAGAATCCTTCAGTATTTCACATTGAGGCTTGAATATTTGGTAGATGCCTATAAATGGTCCTTGGGGATAGAGCGAATGGAAAGGGGGAAGCTTTAGAAAATCCAGAGACTCCAGGTTCTCTGTATTCTTGCTTCCTCTGGGAAAGGCGTAGATGTCCCCTGGTCACGCAGCTGCCAGCGCCATTAAGTGGCATTCCTTACCCTTGCTGACGATGGAGACCAAGTAGCTTCAGCTAAAGGGGGCCAGTAAAGAAAGCAAATACCGAGGGCTTGCTAGGCTCATACAGCGATATCATGAAGAATGGACACATACATAAGATTGGTTAGGACTTCAACTAAACCACAGTATAGAGAATGAAAAGCCTTCTTAGCAGGCTAAGAAGCAAAGCTGGCTGAGCCCCGGTGGTGTAGTGCTTGTGCACGGGACTGCGGCCCACTGGGACGGAGGTTCGATTCCAGCAGTGGGGCTGGGCCTCCTACTCCCACCGCCGGAGAGCAGTGATGCCCCCCCCCCCCCCCCCAAAAAAAAGAAAAGAAACAAAGCAACACTTCTTCCAGGACCACCGGATCAATGAAAAGGCAACCGAGGAGCTGGCTGGGTTGAAAAGATGGAGGCAGCCGATGGTCAGTTGGGCGCAGGCCCCCTCTGAAGTGACTGCAGAAGGTCCCAGAGAAAGTCACATGGGAAGGAGTCAAATCCATCCCAGGCTTTCTTTTTACTTATGCTGTTTTTAAAAAAGTGTTTTGGGATATGATCCACATATCATATGATTCAGTAATTCAATCATATCCAGAAGAGTTGTGTGATCTTGACCACAATCAATTTTAACTGACACTTTTTTTCATAATCAGATTTGTGGTTATCTCCTTGTCATATTCTCTCCAGTTTATTACTATGGGAATGGTGAGGTGGGCAGGGGGAGAAGTCCTTGCGAGGACGGACATGTTTCCCAGTTCTGGCCTGTTTTCCACTTTGACAGGCCACAGTCTTATCATTTTGCTCACTCTCTGTTAATGGAAAACATTTGCATGTTCCTTTTCCCACGAGTTCTCATCTTACATAGGTTCCAGCTTTTTCAGGTTTACTGTAGGACTTAAATTTTTTTTTTTTTTGTGCGCATCACTGCTCTCCGGTGGTGGGAGTAGGAGGCCCAGCCCCATTGCTGGAATTGAACCTCCGTCCCAGTGGGCCGCAGTCCCGCGCACAACCACTATGCCACCGGAGCTCAGCCCAGGACTTAAAATTTAAAAAAAGATTTCATTAATTTATTTAAAAAATCATTTTATTTGGGGGGAGCTCCTACAGCTCTCATCACAATCCACCCATAGGTTGCCATCATCACTTTCAAAATACTTTCTTTCTACATGAGCCTTTGACATCAGCTTCTCATGTTGACGCCTATTGAAAAATCTACGGATGATGAAGCCACTGAGATCAAAGCCACCCCGCTGCTTTTGCATCAATTCTGACTCATAGAAACTCTAAGGGACACAGTAAGAAAGTGACCCTGGCTGCCTTCAAGGCAATGCTGACCGATAAAGAGCGACCCCCTCTGGGCTTCCGAGACTGCAGTAGTTATAGGAGTTGCAAACCCAGTCTTGCTCCTGTGGAGCAGATGATGGTTTCAAACTCCTGACCGTGGGGGTCGCAGCCCAGCACAGAATCACTACACCACTAGGGCTCCCTTAGGGAAGCGGTCTGCCACATCTCTCTCACGCGCGCAGAGAAGCTGGTGGGCCCGAACCCCTAACCTCTTGGTTAGCAACCTCACACTTACGCATGACACCACCAGGGTCCCTCCATTAGGACTGATACCCGTCATTCACCCAAGTGCTAGATCACACAGTCATCTCGATCATTCCGAAAAGAACTCCTTAGGTATTATTTCCTTCCCTTGTCGGTGGAGGCGGCAGAGTCATAGAGGTTCTGGAATTTGGTCATAGAATAAGTCGCAGGACCATGGTTTAAACCTAAGTTCTGTCTCCTCTCCAAAGCCCATGCCCCATAACTACAACATGAAATGCCCTTCGCACTCAAACCTTTGGGTCTGAATGCAGTCTTTCTTCCCATATTTGCCCCTGCTCCCCAAACACCTGCCTTACCCCTTTTGAGCTCAGAGTTCATGATGGCGAACGACTGGGATGACATCCATGTGCCCTCCCCTTGTGAGTTCCCCAGGCTCCCCAGAACAAACCAAATGGTGAGATCAAGCCTATTGGGGGTGTCATTTCCTCACCCCTCCAAAAGCAATTCTGTTGCCTCTGCTTGTCAAATGCTCTGTGTTTCCTTGCTAAGCTCGTATTAGTCATCGGGCCATGTCAGCATATGAATGGATTTACTGTGTTCCAGCAGCTGCAGACCTCCAAGCACATGGTCCACACATGGCTGCGGCGTGAGCATGGCAGGAGGCCCAGCAGACAACCACGGTTCCCGGGATGATTCCCAGGCTCTAAGACTTGAGAGAAGATGCTGGGGAACATACCACCCTTCCCGTGTTCAGGGGAAAACAAACATCCTAATGCTAGTCGGCCCCCAAACCTCTCAGAGCAAGGGAGGGCACCGCCCTATAAAACAAAAACATACTTGGGGAGGTGTGGATCGTCTCTGCTCGGACAGAGCCCATCTGTCCAACCGTGTCTGAAATAACACCAGGCGGCCAGCAAAGCAGTGTCCATTGTCACATCCGCATTTGTACCACAGGTAGTCCTCTTGTCCCCCTATAATTCAAGTCAAAACTGCCTCTTCTGTGGCAGGGCGGTGGGGAGTGAAAGTGGTGGTTGTGATTCCAACAACCAGGAGGCTTGTTTTGCTAAGCGTTTCTGCCAGGGGCCATTGAAGACTCTTTGTGTGCGGCACCTACGGGAGATCGCAAAATTTAGGTAGCTATCAAATTCCAAATTAAACACCTCAGTGCTGCCAGCATGCTGGAAAGGCAGCCCGGTCATACTGATCTGTGTTTGGGAAAGACCAGGATCTGATTGTTCTTGCTGCGTTCATATTGAGGCCCTGCTAACAAGCTCTCCCAAGTCCACAAATTAGATGGTAGGCTTGAAAGCTAACAGGCCAATGGTGCTGTTGTTAAAAAAACAAAACAAAAACCTCCCGAACCTCTGGCCTCCGAATTTCCTAGAGGGCTATTATGAGCCAGTCACATGGGGGCTTTCTGGCTATTTTTACACTCGTTGGGCCCCCCTCTCTTACGTTTAGCCTTTTGTGACCACCCTTTCAGGAGTGAGCACTCATCAGAATGTACAAAGCATTTTCTCCTTTCTTCCACATATTAACTTTGGCATTGGTGAGGGTTAGAACCGAGATGGTCTCATCTAGGATTTCGGTTTCTCAGGGTGTCACAATGTAGCTGGGATGGATTGAATTCTGTTCCCCAAATTCCCCGGGGCTCCGAATCCTAACCTCTGCAGCTGCGGATACAACGTGATTTGCAAAGAGAGTGTTATCCACGATGTGGTTCCTGGGGACATTTTTATGTGGAGTAGGGTTTAAAAGTGAATCATTTCAGAGTTAGGGTTAGGGTAAAAAAGATAATAGAAAAAAATAAAAATGAATCACTTCTGAGGGCTCTAAAGAGCAGTGCAGACACAGAAACAAAGTGAGTACAAATGGGGAGGGAGGATCATCCATAGCAGGTGAGGGTAAGGGCTGACAAAGAGAGAGAGAGAGAGAGATTGACTTTCCTTCCTACTGGTGCTTAACTTTGACTCTCCAGTCACTTAACTATGAGAAGAAGTCCTGGTAGCAGAGTGGGTTACTCACCAGGTCGCTAACTGTAGGGTGGGCAGTTCGAAAGCACCAGGTGTCCTGGAGGAAAAGGATGAGGCTTCAGACTCTTGTAACCCATCGGGCCAAACCGACCCTGCCCGATAGGCGCAGGCTTCTCTGCGTCACCATGCCTCAATGGCAGGGGGATCTGTGAGCGTCACACGGGGCGAGAGAGGTACCCTGGTGGTTATGTGTTCAGCTGTCAGCCACATAGTTAGTCCTTCCACCTGGCCAGTTCCCTTGCCTCGGGAGAACGAGGATGCCGTCTGCTCCAGGAACGTCTTTACAAGCCTCGAACACTCTATGGGGCAGGTCCTCCTGTAGTGTTGGCTTGCTATGTGTCACATTCGACTCATGGCAGTGACGTGAACTGTGAGAAAATAAATTTCTGTTCTTTCAAGCCACCCATTTATTATGGTGTTTCTGTCGCAGCAGCACCAGTCACTGAAACAGTGCTGTGCATGAACTGTGAAATCGAGAGCCCCTTCTGTCAGCCAGGAACCCTAGTGGCGTAGGGGTTATGTGTTGGGTTTGTAACTGCAAAGTTGCCTGTTCAAAACCACTGCCGCCCAGAAGGAGAACGGTGGGTCTTTCTACTCCATTCCAGAGCTGCAGCCTCAGAAACTCTCCTCGGGGCAGTTCTACCCTGTCGTCCTTAGGGAGGGCATCGACTCAGTGACAGTGGGGTGTGTCCGCCCTTTCCTGGCTGTGGGACCATGCACAATGCACTTAGCATCCTCCAGCCTCAGATTTTTGATATTCAAAATGAGGATGATGAAACCAATTAGAAATAGAATATCCGTGAGAATTAAAGAAGATAGCAAAATGCTTAGCATAATTCTTGGTATATAGTAAGCATTTAATGCATCATTAGAGAACCAATTAAAGATGAGAAAAAAATTTTATCGTGGTAAGTTGCAAACACATACAAAGTAAGTGTTTTTGTTTTTTTTGGGCATCACTGCCCTGGTGGGAGCAGCAAGCCCAGCCTTGCTCCTGGAGAGCTGCTGCTGGATTTGAACCGCCAACCCTGTGGGCCGCAGTCCTGCACATAACCACTACACCACCAGGGCTCAGCCAAAGTAAGTTTAATAACATAATGAATCCCATATATGCATCAGCCAGTTTCGAAGACATTCAACATTCTGTCATTCATTCTTTTTTTTTTTTTTAAGATGAACTGATTTATTTGACACCTTAAATTAGGCCAACAAAATATATTCAATCGCATAAAAAGAATCACATTTTCATTCTACTTGCACATAACACAGCAGTGGTTAGAAACAAAAAACTGGAAGGGAATCTCAGAATATAAGGGAAAAAAACATACAAAAAAAGTCAAGCTTCGGGGCTGAGCCCCGGTGGCGTAGTGGTTGTGCGCGGGACTGCGGCCCACTGGGATGGAGGTTCAATTCCGGCTCCCAGGAG